>JPHH03000091.1:0-89038 GCA_000750105.3 Tolypocladium sp. Sup5 PDA-1
GATGGTAGGAAACGCAAGCCAGGCCGAGGACGGCATGTCTTGGACCCGGGACTCTGCATGGGCGGAGATCGATACCAGCTTCCTGGATGATATGATTGGGGATAGCTTCCCAGAAGGCAACCAATGTATGGGAAAAGGACCACAAAGTAGACAGAGAGAACGTACTAGCGTATCCGGAAAGAAGGCCGCGCCAGCCAGACCAGTTCCGGGCGCGGCGTGGCGTCGTCTTGCTCGGGACTCATTGAAACTACTCGATGGCATCCTTTCTCCACAGCCGGCGAGATCCTCGTTGACAGAGTGCGCCAGAATCAGGCCTTTCGGGGGAAGAATTGACCGGAGGCCCGTATACTAGGGGGGAAGGGGCGGCAGTGCGAATTCTCATCCTGAACTTCTCGATAGAGGATAAATACAATACGAACAAAGGCTCAAGTTTTCGGAGCTACCATGTTCTCCCATTTGTGAATGGCTCAAGAGAAAGAAAAAACAGGCTAGAGGAAAAGATATAATTCTGAAAGAGCAACGACCGTTCAACCCCTTTCTATCTATGCTCTGGTGCCTCGGCTAACATCAAGCGAACTGTCGTGAGGCTGTGGGCGATTTTCTCTTACTGCGTCCAACGATAGTACCTGGGTACCGTATGTTGGGCTATGCTGATAAGGTCACACAGCACTTCTACTGGCCATCTGGACCCTTTGTGCCAGATGTGCTCAAGGAACGAATTCTAAAGTTGTTATAGAGACATTTAGTATTATTTTACGAGCCGTAATGTAGGCAGTGACCAACCTTTCGCAGCTGCGACGCTCCAGTTGCCGATGTAATGGAAGACAAGAAGTCTAGAATGTCTGAATCGCGCCAGCGGTCCAGATTCTCCACGCCAACCTTTCCACCATCAAGGGTATATTTCTGCATCAGTCTCATAGTGATGGTGGCAAGGTCTTTCAGGTCCTTTGCTTTGGCCTCCGAGGATGCGTGGACACACATGTCATGTTTCGCTTCCATTTTTGTCAGCCATGAAGCTCGGGCACACAGCATCTTGAAATACGCACCAATTTTGACAGAGCCTGTCTCATGAACAAGGACGTTCTCACAACTGAGTGATCCATGGGTAAGCCCATGAGCTTCTAGGTAGGCAAGACCGTCCAGAACCTATATTTATAAGCGTGCCGTCAAAAAAGTGACTTTCTTGGTTGCCCACACCTGCCCTGCAATTGTCGCGATTTCCTTGCTGCCTGGAAAGGCAGTGGACCTCACGATATGTTCCAGCGGTAGATGCATCTCCTCATTAACGACGTATAATGCACCTTCAGTGGCAAATACTTCAATGGTGGCGACGATATTGCAATGTCGCAGTTTGCGCAGCCAGGTAAGTGTTTCGCTCTCCCGGTCTTTGCTAAATGTCCTCACGCCAACCCTCTCCAATGAACCTTTCTTTCTTGACAGAATTACCTCTCCCCCAAGGTCTAGCATGGTGAGGATTTTCTTGTATTGTGTCCAAGGAGACTCTCGATATACTCGAAGTGTTTTCTCGGAGTCCTCAGCAGAGTTCGGTTTGCCTGTGAGTCCAACATCCGTTCGATCTTTGTTTGCCTTCTTTCTCTGTAACTTATTGGTAATCGGGCCATCAGTATGATGCGTCTGCGATACCTTGGAGTCGGACTGGCATCCTTTGCTTGCATCAAGCTCCTGCGGGCTGATGAACATTTGTGTCCCGCGGTCACCACTAGTGCCCATTGTGTCGTACAAGATGTACAATGATGTACGCTCTGTATAAGCCAAACGAGAGGCTGACCTAAGCAGGCGAGACCGTTGGAGGCCGGCGGTCCGTCCACATCGTAGCCCTTATATGGTAGATACCGGATGCACTGCCCAGCTACATCTTGACTAGGCATTTTGATTCTTGACGGGCAGTATCTGGATCAAGTCGAAAAGCGCGGTAGACATCGACTAGGCTTACCAGATAGTGGACGATGACATGACAATACCTGTGCAGCGTTTCGGGCACCGACAGGGGCATCGTGCGTGGAAAAGTCTCTTTCCATGACCGCCGTTTTGATCGTCTCCTGTTTAGCGATGGGGGGTTGGAATCTTCTACCTGTGGAATGTGTCTGAAAATGCCCTTTCGATTCCTGAGGCATCATGTGTTCGCGAACCAATTCTCCGTTCAAAGTTAAAAGAGTTGCCTTATGTATGGCGACGCTACTTCCTACTGTGAACTCTTAACTTCAAAAGCGGTTGGCCTTGGACGTTTTAAACCGGATTTTGACTTCTTTCCGCTGAGAACATCTAGCTCACACTGTGCAGGCCACATGCCACGTTGATGTGTTGTTGCCGTCTGCCACACAGCTCGAGGCATGGCGGGAGACTCGTGGCCTGACTACCATCCACCGGCGTCTGGACCCCTTTCCTTTTGATGTTTCGAACCAATTTTCATCACTGTGCTTGGTGGGAACGTCTTCGGGCTTTGTAGAGCCTATGCCACGAGAATCCCCTACATGAAGGTGCCCGGCTTTGGCTGGGACCATGTTTATTTGTCAATTCCATCTTATGTCACAGTTCTTTCCCGAATCCTATGTTAAGTCAAATACTGATGGAAAGCCGATTACCACCTAGTGGGCATGTGTCACGCCTGAAATGATGCTGGACGGGCGAGGAACATAACCTCTCATATCACTAGTGGATGAGAACCAGGCCAGTGCCTGGTCTAGTATTTGACCAAGTACATTTGTACTGGAATGAGACAGGATAACAAATCGACATTCAGATTGTCAGATCGACCAGATGTTCAGCGGAATTCGCATATCAGAGCTTCCAGCAGTGAACTGGGAACGTATATAGATTCAATACCCGGTACAGTGCTCACAGCGAATTTATGTTTACCGCATTGCCTTTGACGTGGTGGCTGAGCTCCTCGACCATTCTACCTATTACAGACCGACGACTTTTCCTCCACTTTCACCATGGCGCGGGAAGGCCCTCAAGTTCTCGGCCACTTCACACTGGAGCAATTTTACAGCGTGCCAACAGACGATCGTATAGCAGCTCTACGTCAGCATCTTGTCCAGAACGACCCTGTCGTGATCCACCCATTTTTTGAACCAGGAACTTTCAACCCGGACATCGCATCTGGGCTGCTACTGCTGCAAGAAGCTGCCATGAGCACTGATGACATTGGGAAGCTGCTGGAAAAAGAAGCCAGGGAGATATACTACGGAGAAAATGAGTTTCTGGTTTGGTGGGATGGGCTTCGCGAGTTTATGGACACCTCAGGAGACGGGACAAACCGTGATGACGTTGGGTCGATGGTACGGAAGGTTGTCATAAGATATGACATTCGCGACAAGGACGAAAAACGACGCCAGTTCGCGGTGGAGCTAGAAAAAGTATTCAAATTCAGCAAAGCCGATCAAGTTGCGATCGAGATCCTAGGCAGCGGGACCGCCGAAGGAAGCGATTTCGCAACACAGTCGATCATACAGGACATCTCGTCGGTTGTCAGGAACCTCATTGACTATTTTGGCGACAGATTTACCATCCGAAAGGCTTTGGGGGGGTGGGTACTCTTGAATAGCCTGAGATCCTCCAGCTTACGATCTTATTGGGATCCTCCTTTGGCTTCAGCGAAGGAGAGAGTGGGCAGGAGTGAGGCTACTTTCGAAGAGACGATGCAAGTGCAGATAGACAGGTGGTTACATGAACACAGTGTTCAGCAAGCTGGCGAGCATCAGGGGGGAAATAAGGACGTGCTTCCATCTCAGGGCCTTGCACGCAACTTTAATTTGGGCTCGGCGGGCGTTCAAATCATGGCCCCCTGAATAAACCTATTGCCGTAATGCGCTATTGGATGGTCTTTTGAAGACCGCTGACGAATGTATTTCAGGACTGTCGAAGATGGCACGATAACTCTTGCCATAACCAGATTCACCGATCTCGCTCCGAGGGCGGAAGTAGTGTTTTCTGAGGCTAGTAGTCTATGTAGTGCGCCCTTCCTTGTTCTGATCATTCGAATGCGTCATCGGAGATCCAGCCATGGCTGCAGGAATGTGCAATGAGACGACATCACGCAAAGCAGCCTGCCAGTCTAAGAGGAAGTGGGGCTATTCTTAATTATTTAAACCTTGCTTGTTCCCAACTTCTTCCTTGCCATCAAGGCATTCACCCTTCTTCTTATCCCATTGCCGAGTAAACTTTTGCAGATGGACTTGCAGCAGTACGGCCCAGCCGTATACACAAAGGCTCTCACAGCTGCCAATAACCCATTCCTCCTTTTTACCGTCACTAAACCAGGACAAGCGCCGTCGCAGGCGAAATGGGATGACCAAACTTCAAGAGACAGCCAGAGCTGTAGCAGAGCTGCCCGGCCTTTGCTGCCTGTTTTTAATGACAATCAAGTCAGAAGAATACCAGATCCTGTTTCGCTCCTCGGGATAAACCCATGCGAGAAGAGCTCGTTGGCAAAGGCTATCGGCACGGATCCGGATCTTACCCGAGCCTTGCCCTCCAACAACACGGCAATACGCCTGAAATTGGAGGGTCGAGTCGCGCCGCTTGCCCATAGTAGGTTGTTTTCCATACCTGTCTTTTTGCTTTGAACAAGAGAGAGGACTGACGGTAAGAAGTGGGCGACGGGGCCGAGAAACTTGTAGAGGCGGGTGATGCACACCTACAAGAGCAACCAGGGGATGCTGGATTCAAGAAACAGGCGGAGGTAAACGATGATATGGCTGAAGAATTTTCCTTCAGGCGCTTCGTCGATTATCGTTGGGCTGATGGTTTGGTCGAGATTCAGGTCGAATGGGACCAAGGCGATTTCACCTGGGAGCCTGAGGAAAATCTCCACGAGGACGCGCCAGAGGCCCTCTTTGCATACTGGGAGAACCAAGGCGGTCGGCCAACAAATCACGGAGATCCCAGCATGTACGACATTTTTGCAATTCGAAAGCATAGCGAAGACGGTGAGTGGCTATTGGTGGAATGGGTAGGCTATCGCCAGAAGACATGGGCGTCACGCAGGGTGGTGGAGGACACGGCGCCGGAGATTGTGGCCCAGTACTTCGAGAGAGTATAGCCGAGAGGCAGCTCACGATCTCATGGGGATATATGGGCAGATGTGTTGCTTGTTGGAACCCTGTGGCTTCCTGTCTCTTCTCCATCTGCGGCGCGACCCCCGCGGCCAAAACGTCTTAGACATCGTTTATAGCACTTGTCTTGTTTGCGTATAAAGAACGTTGAGCAATATCATGGCCATTATAACGACACGTAACAATCTCAGTGCCTTCAATTGCCAAGATGCATAGCCAAAGTGCGGTTGTCTTATGCTGGCTTTGGGAATATGGCCAGACTTGTAACATCCGTCTCCGTTGGGTCATAGGCCTTATCCACCTATATCTCCAGTGCATATGACGCTCTGTCGCCACAGTTTCTATGTTGCCTTCTCCCGTTTCGATGCTACCATCATTGACAAGGACAAGTTCTTTGCACGTATAACTCGACACTAACCTTTCAGCTTTAAGCCAAAGGGGTTATTCAACACAGGATTACAACATGAGGCAACAGCGTATCTGACATTTTATTTAACGTTGTGTTCTAGAACATGTGCTCGGCTTTTCATTCTTTGCCCAAACCGTAAATCAGCTTTTTCATGTAAAACGTTATATCCTTCTAGGATCAACAATTTGTATTGGCGGTGAAAAATGCTTGTCATGTCATCGGAAACCCGCGGGCGGACTTCTCTGCCAATGACGCACATGGCTGTTCAAGCACAAAGAGCAGATCCAGAGGAATACGGAGGCGGAATGCTGACAAAGTCCTCCACGCTATCCCCTCTGAATGCCATAGCTCGACGTAGTCGGGGCTCCCAGTTATCCAAAAGATTCCATCCCCAAATCAGCACGGAGTTCCCACCTACCGCCGCCCCGATCATCATGACTGTGCTAATACTGATGGCAAGGGACCAAGCAGCTTTCTGAACGTGGTCGAAGTTGTCAAAATCAGGGCTGGGGGTCGCCGATTCATCAACCGCTGAAAACCAGATCCCCAGAATGTTCTTCATCGTTGAAGTGCATACTACGGATTGTTGAGCACTGCAACTTCCACATTGATGGTACCCCACGTGCAGAGGAGCTCGGTGGTAGTAATCTGCCAATGCCTTCCGAGTGTATGTGAAAGAAGAGAAAGGACTGTCACCAATAGCCTGCTGGAAACCAGTCCACCCAAGCCGGACATCAAAAGGCAACTTGAATAAGCGCCATTTGGCATTGAAGATACGTTGCATCCCAATGAGCGATTTTGAACAAGACTCCGATAGCAGATCCATCGGCTTGTCAGGTCCAAATTCATCCACGAAGCACGATTTTAGCCAGTCGAATACTTCGTCCTCACGATTGCGCAAGGAAAGGAGCACTGCGCAGGGTGCAACAGGGCAATAACTTCCAAAGATAGCTTGCTGTGTCTCAGGTGAGATAGCATGGTGGTAGCCCGGATCTTGTTTTTGAGCTGCTTGTTTTCTGCCGGCGAAGGTATTGCGAAGGCGTTCTCTGATGTGCCGAAAAGCATCCATTATGCCGGACTATTGCGATTGGAGGTTGACCAAAAACTTGGAGTGCCAAGGAACTATATGCAGTGGGCGTATAAGAACAGTAGACGCAAGACTTGGATCTGTTAAGGCGTGAAAGGTGGGATACTCGGGAAGAAAGAGGCAGTCAGGGAGAGTCTATCTTATACGCAACTGAACACACGCCATCACGTGCCAATGCATGAGCGACTAGGACAAGTGAGCAGAACAGATGGCACTCATTCGGTTAGGTTGAAAGCATAAGACGCCCTAACCTACTTCCTAGCAGTTTATGGACCATATTGCTGTTCGATTGACAAATTATATGGATTGAATCCGCGGACGCTTGGGGCTAGGGTGCCACCGTGTACCAGGCAGGATTTACAGAATGGAGAACCTTGTGACAGACAAGCGAAATTAGAGAAAGCAGCGGAATTTTCCGAAGGTCAGAAGCGACTGTCATACAAACAGCATGTCTGGTCGATACATACTGGTACCTCAGACATTGGATGTCAGTATGTCCTCCTTGGCCACCATTGTTGCCTGTATTATAGATATTAGCACGAACATTAACTGTCGCCAACGACCTACATTTTCTGAAGTTGCTTATCATAACCTGAGAACAGTTCGCCGAAAACGTGTCAATGGACTGGCCGTATTTCATCTGACAATCGGGTATCCAGCTAGCCGTATAACGGTAAAAATGATTGTAACCGTACCCAAACATTTTTGATACACTGTCGCTCTGGTTATTGACGTCCCTAGCCCCATATTCCTTGCAAATCCAGGCTGCGTATCCTTCTTGTACCCCGTCTTCTATTGTTAGGTTACCACTTAGCGACATTGTAAACCTTAGAGTATGTCGGATGGTCTTGTGAGCTCATTGCACAGTGCATCCGGAGATGATGTGGGCTCACTCCGTATTTCTGATACATAACCTATGGTTGAGAATGACTGAACGGGGGAGTTTATTGTAGATGGTTCCTCGGTTGCGGGTGACGTGCTCTTGTCGGTGAACAGCGCTTGCCGACAACACGCCGTGACATGGGTTTCTGGGCGAATCTGAAGTTCCACCTTACCGCTTGATGGCTACTTCGTGACGATCCGAGCCAAAAAAAATAGACTACTGGATTCTGCCCCTTCAAAAACTATATCTAGAACACCGGCCGGCCTGTAGCCGGACACGGCACTTGGTAACCAGACAGCAGTAGTCAATGGGCAGGAAGTCATGCTCTATGTATTTTAAATCTGACAACCTACCTCTTGTTGCTGTTGCTGTGTATTGGTCAAGCTTAGCCGTCGTTATGCTCAGCCAAGCACTGGTTTGTATTTGCGAGGAGCGAGACCGCCGAGGACAACGGGCAACACCATTCCAAAGGCCAGATACAGGGGTTAGTAGAGCCGGGACAACTACAGACAAAGGAGCGAGTAGCACCATTAGACCTACGAAAATTCCCAAAAGACCTGAGATCGACTGTTTTAGGCGAGAGAAACGATTGAACGAGTCAAGGAAACGAAAGTCTCAACGACTACAAGGTATTTGCATGGACACCAACCGGTGGGAAGTCGAGAAGCTGGTGTCAAAGCGCAAAATTGGAAGGACAGTTTTCTACAAAGTTAAATGGCAAGGTCGCCCGGAATCCAGCAATTCGTGGGAAAGGAAGGATCGTATAGGCCGAAAATTCGTCGCGGAATTCGAGACCAAACCAACAAGAGACTTATACATTAGGGCAATTCCCTTGCCTTATCCCTACGGCAGAAAGCCTTACTGGCCACCCCAGTACCATACAAACTTTGGTCGTCCAATTCGGCCACCTTGGAAAGTGGTTGATACACAGATAACGGAACTGGTGCTAAACTCGTTAAGGACACGTTTGCCGGGAAGAGATTGAGCGAGGGGAGCACAGGTGCCAATGGCCAATGTAATACAACATACTCGCCGTGAAAACGTGTGTGTTTACGTGCCTGGCATATGTCTCCTTCGACAGACAGGTATGTAAGAAAGATATTCTGGGCTGGCAAGGTTATTGACATGGTTACGTGACCGGATGACGGCTTGTGTAGTTACGTCGCGCCAGAAAGGCTATTTTAAATGCTGTACACAGTTTCTTTACTTGTGCAACTAACCTCAGCCGAGAGGGCAGGTGTAGGATTCCGGTGGTGTCCAAATAGACGTTCCTCGAAGCCCAACTCCCGAGGAGTCTCTACATGTGCATCTGCGATTTCTCCACAAGTCCGTCAGATAGCATTTAGGGAAGCTAAAGGCGACGAGCCAGCCTGAAGCCCTGGTGTACAGTGCTTTCCTTCTGTCCATCGCTTCCTTTTTTCTCCTCTCTTCGACATGTCTCCAATAAATTTCTAGCTGTTCTTGCCTCTTCTCGCAGTTGTCGTGCTGTTGGGACCCTGCTTTACGTTTTCGTTTGCCCGACAGAGTTATGCCCCATAGAGCTTGTGTTGGAAGGTTGCACCATCTGCTGGGCTGCTTGGAGTCGGCCCACATAATGTGCCTGATTATGTTGTGAACTTACCCAGCCGGGAACGCTTTGACTGCTGTCGAGCACGCTTGAGCCATTTAGCTCGTCTGAACCGCTCACGAGGGCTGCCGTATGGATGCTTCCTGCTCGTGAGATGATCGCGGTCAAAAAGCTGATCCTGCACCTCGTGTTGTTAGTTGATGTATTCTTATTGACGGTCATACGTACCCAAAAGCGGACGTGGCCGGTAGAGCACGGTCACGATCGCCATCTCGCTCCGGCGCGTCCCTAGTAGTGTTAGGCTGGGTATCACTCCAACATTCTTCATCGACTGACGGGTCCATTGTGGGTTGCTGAGTCATAAGCCAATTTTGGTGGGAAGGAACTGAAGTTCAGGAGAGAAAAGGCACAAGGTGACCTTTATAGGCTCATGCAGCGGGGCAAGCTGGTCGCCTCCGTGCCGAGTCGCTAGCCCTCTCCGAGTCTCCCCGACCGTCTAACAGCACATGCGTGTACGTTATAAGGCGCTAAGATGAAAAGCTCTCCTTGGCTACGCCGAACCTGATATTGATGGGCGTTGTGAATTGATCACAGTAGCACGACTCAGAGCGTTGGCGGTAGTTGCCGCCAAGTAAACTAAATTAATTGTCTGCAAGCAGAGTATTAGAGCCGAAAGCGTTACGGTCGTCCAAAAGTAATATATTGGCAGTTGATAAGCTTGTGTTTGTCTGATCTACCGCTCAGATGCCAATATGCAGGGGACTACATATATGAGGTCATGGTGTATATACTCAGCTCAATGTTCAAGCGCAGAAGTCTTGTTTTCTCCAAACCACGATTTTACCCCAACTGGTTATTCAACTGCACAGCCAAAATGCGCAAAGAAACCTGCGATATCCTCATTGTTGGCGGTGGTGCCGCAGGTTTGACAGCGGCAGCGGCTTCTTCCGGGCTCGACACTCTAATAGTCGAAAAGAGTGACGTGGTAGGCGGCACCACCGCGCTTTCTGGCGGAACCCTCTGGATTCCAGCAAACCCCGTGTCGCGGGCCCTTGGTGTTAAAGACAATAAGCGCCTGGGCAAACAATATCTCGACACTGCATTAGGGCCCTCCGGAGAAGAACATGTTGGGGCATTTCCCGGTCGGAGGGACACCTTTTTAACCAAAGGACCTGAGATGGTCTCATTTCTTCAGAATCAAGGCTTCAAATGGTCCAAAAGAGTCTCGACATTTCCAGACTATCATCCAAAATTACAGGGTGCATTGCCATCCGGTGGGCGTACCCTAGACCCTGCCTTGTTCGATGCAGGGTCACTTGGAGAGTGGTGCAGCTATTTGGCACCGTCTGAAGGTTCACTCCTTGTCTTCAGATTCCAGGATCTTCGTGTTCTGACGCGACCATACGCTTCGCTGCGAGATTTCTTGGAAGTTTGCTGGATGGCATTGAAGGCAAAGTTCTACCACCTTTACTGTCGCTCCCCAGTTTCCATGGGGGGCTCTCTCGTCGCTCAACTTCTCAACATTTGTCGGAAACATGGCAATGTACGCGTCTATAAAGAGACAAGTCTGGTCAAACTTGTGACTGAGAATGGAGTCGTCACTGGCGGAGTCTTGCGGCAGGGCGGATCAGACATTGAAGTACGTGCGAAGCGAGGCGTTTTGCTTACGACGGCTGGATTCGCACGCAGCCAGAAACTTCGTGATAATCACATTGGAAAGCCGACTAATACTCAGTGGAGTTTGACTCGGCGAGGCGGCGATACCGGGACCGCGCTGCAAGTAGGCAAATCTCTCGGGGCAGCAACTGCCTGTCTCAACAAGCTTTGGGGAATCCCAACAATGAAGGATCCCATCACCGGAGCGACGACTTCCGCTCTGTTCGAACTCTCCAAGCCGCATTCTATCGTGGTCAATCAATTGGGAGTTCGGTATTTTTGCGAATCTCAGCAATACGGTGATATCGTCGACTCCATGTTCAAGCGCGGAAGAAAGACGCCTCGAACCTGGTTGATCTTGGACCAAAACTATCGCAAGAAATACACGATTGGAAGCCTAAATCCCCGGAAGGACTCAAAGAACGCCATCGATTCGTATCGATTATTCAAAGCGGATGGGGTGACCGAGTTGGCCCGGCAGATCGGAGTTAGTCCGGAGACTTTGGAGCACACCATCGAGCGTTGGAATCTCATGTGCGAGACAGGCCGGGACTTGGATTTCAACAGAGGAAGCGACGAATATCAACAGTTTATAGGAGACCCGAACGTGCGGCCAAACTCTAACATGGGTCCAATCCATAATGGACCTTTTTATGCCATCGAAATATACCCAGGGGATGCGGGGACCAGAGGAGGGCTTCTGACAGATCGGTACGCTCGGGTGTTGAGGACAGATGGGAGCGCTATAGAAGGCTTGTACGCTGCCGGTAACTCAGCCGCCTCAATTATGACCGGAACTGCTCCCGGAGCTGGCGCGACTTTAGGTCCAGCCATGACGTTTGCATACATCGCTGCAAATCATATGAAGTCAGGAGCAGATTGACTGCATTAGCTATCACCCGCCTTTGTACGATGGCTTAACATAGTAGTAACACGACGCCTTATTAAACCGTCAAGATTTAGCACCTTAAGGGGATATCTATCAAAATTGTATAGCCGCCTTTCAACTTCTCAACTGAAAAGGCGCAAATGAGACCACGCATACAGCTGGGAGCGAATCGGTTTCCATTTTACTCCATTTGGACCAATTCCGAGCACTCATGTGCCTGAGAGTACTTCTATGTACCGGATTCTAATTAACAGCTACGGGCACGAGCCGCTTAAAAGTTCCTGTGTATCTGCCAATACAGGCGCAAATGTTACGCCGGGCAGAACTTACATGATGAGCTCAAGTAACGAAGTGGTTCTTTGAGGTAAATAGGGATTTGATACAACCCGGAGTTTATACGGACAGTGTAAGGTCGGCAAGAAGTACATACAAGCCGCGACAAGCGCGTCCGCGCCCCGGCGTCTCCCTTCCATCGTCTTGATAGCCAAGCGTATCTGCCCCCGTCAGCTGGGTTTCAATCTTGAACGAACCATAGGCAAAGACGTTTCCTACGCCCCTCAAAATTGATCATGTCTTCACTAGTGGCGAAGTGGCCGAACATCAATCACCCATATCCCCAAGCGCCTGCCCACACTTTCACGTCCAGCGAATCGAGCAACCAAAGGTGTTTGTATTCGGACATGATAATAGTTAAACGCCGAGAAGCCCACAATAATTCATAGCATACGGTGACCCATTGCCAAACAAACGACCAACAGCATCGAAAATAAATTACCTAGCTTAATGTATGAGTGGTTACACCGACTACCTGTGCACTGATTGCATACTGGCTTTGAGACGAAAGTCGTCACCTTCGCACAGAATACAATCGCATCTTTAAAATGGCAAGCCATGTGGCAGACGTGTAGTTGATAGACATGGCATTCAGCAGTAGGGCAGACGAAACCGCTCGGCGCAGAGTGTACCCGTTTCGCGAGTGCATCTGGCGAACTTTCTTGCCACAGATGTCAAATGCTCCACGGGCCCCCAGCTGTCATCTTCTCGCCCTCATCCTCCTAGCTGTTCTCGCCTCCTCATCACCTCCTTGCCCAAGGTCTGCCGCTCATTGTCGTCAGCGACTTGTCCCCTTTACCGCCCTTTGCACTATTGTATTTCCGTTGCCGCCGATGAGCCACGTAGCATCAACAAAGCGGCTGCCCATGCGGAGGCCTACCTCCGCGGAAGGCGTGAGTCTTTGCTGATGACTGCGGCAAGTTCGGCCCTCTGCGACGCTTTACAGGAGGTGCATTGAGAGTGCGAAGCCACGAGTCGAGAGTTGACGTTGGATGATGCCTGGAGGAAAGGCGCGTTTGGCAACGGTCTCTGCCGAGCGAATTGAAATGGTATTGCGCCGCGTGCCAAGTTCCCACCCAGGTCATGCTAAGGAGCTAGCCTAACATCCGGCTAGTGGGCTCCAACAATCCCCTGTCCGGCCTGTCCACCTTACTTTCAAGGCAACGGTGCTTTGGCCACTTCTTAAAAAGCAAACGCTTGTTGTTTTTCTTCACCTAACAGACCAGATCACTCTTCACACCGATACGTGCATCTATACTGTCCTGCTCAACCACGATACTGACCTAACGGCGGTCACGTCGGCGCCGAAAATCATGTCGCTATGCAAACTGCCAGCCGAACTAACCGCAGGAACCAAAAACTAAAGCCAGCCTAGTCCTTGGTGGCTTGCCACATGGTCACCACTGCATGCCAACCCACACGTCAAGTCCCATTCCCAGAACGGACTGATGACCTCCTGTTGGACGCTGAGCTGCTGTATTTGGATTCAGGCATGGAGATTCGGGCTGGTCTCCATCACTATTCTAGTAATTCACTACCCTTCATTCGGTGATGGGTCTCGGTATGCATGCACTTCGCCGGCGAAAGGCTGCAACACATGATCACTCGCTGAGATCTGCGCCTGGTGTCGTCTACTACTGGTCCGCTGTGTTCGCATCCCGCCACCGGGCACCCCTCATTAGCTTCATCGACGGCTGGATCACCCTCGTCGGCAACTGGACCATTATTCTGTCCATGAGCTTCTCTGGCGTTCAGCTCACACTCAGCGGCATCCCCATCTTCGGCGACGACCTCTCGCCAACGAACGGCAGGCCGTGCTGTGCTTGTGGCCGTCATGTTCATCTGCAACCCTGATCAACGCCTTTGGCTCGCACTGCCTAGACCCTCTTCAACAAGGCTTGCAACGTCCTTATTATCCTTGGAATCCTGCTCGTCGTATCCGACAATTGACGCTTCGCGGCCTCTGTCTTTGGCCCCTACGACGCGTCGGCTAGCTTTCTCGACCGCCTCTCGCACCGTGAGTTCAACTTATATGAATTAATTCCCACTCAGGTATATCAGACCGCTGGCTGGCCTTAGCCGCCTACAATCTCACCGGCTTAAGAGGTCCGGAACCCCGAGCGCGAGGTCACAAGGCTATCGTCATCTCCGTCGTCGCCTCCGGTATCACCGGCGTCATCTGCATCATCCTCCTCTCCGTTCTCTCAGACATTCAGATGCTCCTCCAGTTCGCCAACTTGCAGCCCATCGTCCTCCTTTCGAAGACCGTCACCGGCTCCGCCGGCGGCGGCTTTGGCCTCCTCTTCCCCATCCTCATGCTCATATTCAACGGCATCGGCGCCATTCCTGGGTATAAGCTCTGAAGCTGCGTCAACGGAAGCCTCACATACCCCTGGGCGCTAACCCTGTCCACCGTCATCTACTGCCTCTTCGGCTGCATCTACTCTGGCTCCTTGGCCGCCCTTGCGTAGGGCCTCCCCCTAGCGTAACCCGCCCGGTGCTGCCGCCTGTTGTCGCCCCAGGCTGCATACGGTAGCCCCGGACCAAATTATTACCAGCGTCATTCTCTGCCCTCACTTCTGGAGTGATGTGGTCCCCTGTCTTCTCGGCGCTTCTGGCATCTTGTTGTCACCTAGCACTCCTTCCTCCGCTGGAATATGGTGACAGGCTGTTAGAATCGCCAGCTTAGGAAGCTTTGCTGAACGCCTTGGATGCATGCTTCCTGGATGTCGAAAGTGGACAAGCGGTAACAACAGCTGTGCAATGTTTCCACTTCTCGTAGTAGAGCTTAAGGCGGAGCCTGGGCTCCAATTGTGGACTGTGAAATCAAACGGACTCCAGAACAGCTTGGAAAGCAAGTGACAGGCAGTGCTTACCCCTTTTCAATCGCGCTGTAGTTTATCAGCATGATGCTTGTCTTTCATGAGTATTCTGTCTCATGAGCGTGATCAGCCTCCAGTCCATCAGCCAATTGATTTCTACGATCCACAAGTTGGGCTTGACTACACCCCCATTCCGCCAACAAAGTTCCTTATGGGTCTTAAGGAAGATCTAGTCGCAAAATTCGTCCCCACTTTCGACCAGTAGGGATGAAAGCCAAAAGTCCACTAATTCCGGCAGCTACATAGCGTACCTTTGTCTCTTCTGATGTGTCGTTTCTGTATTCATTGCGTTTATATGGGGTTGGACTGTATAAATCGATGCAGCCGACAACGTTCCTGATGTGACGTTTGTTCTTTGTATTTCACAACTGAAATCTGAGCTCACCCCGACCCTCCGGCTGCTAATGGCTTCCAAGCCCCGACCGGCTTCGAGTGTCTACTCAAACTCCTTTGAACTCGAAGAACTTGTCAACAGATTATCTGAGCAAGCTAAACGCCAAGAGTTTTACGAGATTCAGGCTCTGCAAGACGAGCGCGACGCTTTACAGCGCC
This sequence comes from Tolypocladium sp. Sup5 PDA-1, assembly GCA_000750105.3. Classification (NCBI taxonomy): domain Eukaryota; kingdom Fungi; phylum Ascomycota; class Sordariomycetes; order Hypocreales; family Ophiocordycipitaceae; genus Tolypocladium; species Tolypocladium sp. Sup5 PDA-1. The sequence goes on from JPHH03000091.1 coordinate 15,337, forward strand.
AGGTTGACGCGGGACGTTCAACTTGGGCCTCACTCTATCAAGTCATGATGGAGTCAGCCGATGTTGCCAACAAGATGTCTCTTGTTTGCAGAGATGCTCAAGGTCGCATAGATCGTGAGCGTACAAAAGATCGTGAACGAAAAAAGCGGCTAGCAAACTGTACCTCAATCTAGAAGATTACGCTGGACTCGACGGGTTGTTCAGTTATCCACCAATAACAGGTATTCGGAGGAAGTCTGTTTAAGTTATGTAGCTGGCGAGGTCATATCGAGAACACAGGTACTACCGGTGATTTTGCTGCTTGACGTTTCAATCAAGGGAAGCATGCTCTCAAACATGATATGACGTAGGCTGGATCATTTTACCGACATCCTTGTATAGGAAAGGCTGGCAGTAAGAAGCTCGCGATGCAAACTGGACCTAGCATATGGACAATCTGGCTGCTCTAACACGACTACCTATCTTCTGTTTCTCCGAGGAGGTTTAGTCCCTGACGACAAGTCTTGTCCGACCTCCTGAGCAAAGCGAGAACACTCACTGGATGCCTCCAAGAGCGGATGGAGTGGGTATATACGCTTGAGAATTCACCTGCATCTTACATGCAAGGCAGACTCAGAGGAAGCGGCTTCAGGGAGTATGACACACATGGGCCACTCAATTCACTCCCTCTCGGAAGCCACGGCTGAGGCAGAGTTCGAGCCGGAACGCGTTGGTTGTCAGAACTATCCGAACTAGGTGTTCCGCTTGCTGGCCAGCCTCCCTAAGAAGATGCCCGAGGTGAGGCCACTCAGACACCCTCTACTGGAACCTGTCGAGGTATAAATGATGTGCTTTCTTTCGCTGTCGAGTTCTCAACGCACAGCATCATTAAACTTCATACTTCTTAGTACAGCCACTGCGTCGCCTTCTATTGTCTGCGACCGGGCCGATCGAAATACCTACAAAGCTGACGATCGATCGTTGGAATCCTTTCTGCCGCGACTCAGACTTACGGAGCTACCATGTTCACCGAAGGCACCTGGGCTGCTATCCTTGACATCCACTTTTACGACGATATCCCAACTGAGATTTACATCTGCATCGGAAACAGTCAATAAATATACCTCAAGCCCAGTGATGGGTGTTGCGGATTTTGCGACGGCTTGCTATCCATTGTCAAAGAACATGAGAGACCTATCGCCGAGGAAATTAGCAATGATGACATCCAACGCCTTCCAGAGAAGGCATGAGAATGAAGTGTGGGCGCAAGAGGTAGGGCGCAGGGAACGTGAGGCATACTTGTCATTCTTTTACCGCTACGTTAAAGATGCTTGTATTTGGACATGATGATAGTCTAAACGCCGAGGAGCCCACATTAGCCTAGCATTCGACCGACCCATCGCAAAACGAATGGCCAAAAGCATTGACAGTAACACTTCCTAGCTTGATTCATAAGCGGTAACTTGTTCACTAATAATCGCATGCTGGAGATCGTGAAGCACGCCTTTCGTAGGCAACCCAGTTTCTTGCGAATCTTTTGGCATTCGTGCCTAAGCCAATCTTCAACCTTGAGACGAAGGTTATAATCTTGGCGCGAAGTACATTTGCATCTGCTAGAGTGGCGGTGGTAAGGTCTCCCCCCGCCCGCCCTAGGCTGTATAATGTAGCGATAGACCACATTGGAGCTGGCGTCCTCCTCTGCGTTCTTTTCCGGCGTGATGCGGTCCCCTGGTCTTGGCGGCGCTTCTCGTATGTTGTTGTCATCTAGCACTCCTTCCTTCATGGCATTGTGGTCGGCTGTTGGATTCGCCTGCTCAGCGAGCCCTCGCTTCTCAGCAAGCCTCGCTGAGCGCCTTGAATCCATGATGTCTGGATGTCGAAAGTTGGCAAGCTGTAAAAGCAGCTGTGCAATGTTTCCTCTACTCGGGTTAGACCTTGATGCGGCGCCCAGCTCCAATTGTGGAGCTTGGTTAGGTTGCCAATTCGTGGGCTATGTCCGCAGAGCCGCGAGTGTGAGCAAGTATGTGGCGATGTAAAGAGCGGCAAGTCTGTGATACCGAGCAGATGTTGGCTAGCGGTAAAGCTGGTGGGCGGCAGCCGTTGTGGATCGAACAGCAAGCGACACTGCAGAAGGGGCGCCGTCGATACTGGTGACGCTGACCCCTTTTCAATGGGGCTCTGGTTGATCTCGAGAGACGACGTTTGTAGCGTACTGAGTTTGGGGGGGGGGGAGGGGGAGGCACCAGTGGTTTTGTCTCAACTGACGGGGCATGGTTGCTGCAAATCGCCAAGCAGGCAGCGAAGAAGGCGTATCAAGCTTAGTGATCCAACAGCTTCCCGTGTCCTATTGCCTCCAACTTGCCCAGGTTCCACGCGGAGCTTGGCAAACCCAGTTTCCTCCTATATACCCTTGAGCGAAGAGTCACTTTTGCAGTGGTATTGATGCATACATCTGGCTGACAATGTCGGTTTAAGTAGATGTTCCTAGTCGAAACCGCCACTTTCTAAGCACAAGTGTCATAGTGGTTCCGTAACGAGCACTTGTTGACAAGCACCTGGCCAGGTTTCCACCATCAGCGAGGCTAATAGGGCAAGGACTGTTGCTATAAAATACAGATCTCACATTAGCCCAATGCGTTTTAGATGGTGGTTCAGAACAGTTGAAATGGCGACTCTAGGATTCTCCGCGGAAGGGCCACACCCACTCACAGTTCAGTGGATTATAGCAATTTATCAGGAGTTTTGCAAAACCGAACAGCAATTCCGCGCCGTTGTGGAGTTGAGGAGTAAAGATGTCAATTATCTCAAGCAACAGGTGCAAAGCATGCAGCACCGATTAAAAGACGAGGTTTCTCGTCGGGACATGCAAGAGCAGATGATCAGCACTCAAAAGCAGTTGATTGACTCGCTGAGAAACGACCTGGCTAGTCAAAAGGAGACAGCTCTAAGGCGCCCAACGGATACCGACCAAACCCCACGGATTCAACCGCATTCATCTAGTCCAGTCCCTTCAGGGTTTGCTCTCCCGTCGGCTCTGTCAGGCACATTCCCCACCAACATTTTGTTGAATACTGGGAACTCACCGAGCAATGGAACCCACACGGAGGGTAACCGTGAAAGGGGCCGCCGCACTTGCGACACCCACCTGTGCCTTGAGCCAGTGGCTGAATGGTGCGCCAGGAATTAGTCTGAAGCTTGGATCTCAAACTTCGTGTCGTTATCTGCAATTCTGCGCTCTCGTGGACTTGAAGAATAAGGGAATCAGCAATTGAAGAACGAAACTTCTTATCGCGGCATGCAACAGCACGTGATCAACACGCAAGGCCTGCCGATCGATTCTTTGAGAAACGACTTGGCCATTCCAGCCGAATGACACGGGATAAATCATGACTTCAGCCACAGTGATGTTGTTAAGTCTCTTCCAAGTCCCTGTCGGCTACGGTGACTACGTATCCTGGCAACATCTTGCTGAGAACTGGGAATTCGCCAATTCACGGGAGATTGCGACTCTTGCTTGCTGTAGCTTGAAGCAAGAGCTCGATAGTGTAGGACAAATATAAAAACTTGACATTGGGATTCATTGGGATATCATACACCCATATGGTAAACGTAAGTGGCGCAAGGAACGATAGAATTGTGAAGCACTACTAGGTAAGCCCAGTATAACTCAACCGCGAGATGAGCTAGACCAAAGGACAAGTATTTTCATTGTACGCGTAAGTTGCAGTATCGCCGGAGCACGATTATTTTCCTCAGTTGTTGCAGTTGCAACGGTAACCACCTCCAACATGAGCGTTTTATCCGCTTCTACAAAGGAAAAAAATTAAATCAACGTCACTTTGGCAACCATGTGCTGCAAAGTTATCGGATGGGTAATTGTACACAGAAGAACAATTTTGCTGACAGTTAGGGGGGCATATTACGGCAGGACAGGATGGGCTTTGGGGTTGAAGTGCCAAACCATAAGCGCAAAATTGCCGCGGTGTCCCGTCATTGATGTCGGAGACATCGTAGTACAAGTCAGGCCCAGGGTGAAGAGAAGGGTCGTATGTATACTCAAGTTGAGTGATGGCGCTCGATCCGAACACTGCCCTGCGCTCCTCTTCGTTCAACTCTTGATTGAGCCTGTAATCCGCGGAGATCTTAATTGAAACTCCAGTAGCTGAACCGGAACCTGTGGTCGGGTTGTATGCCATTTTGTATCGATAAGTCTCACTATACGTATCCCCGGGATGCAGCATCCGTACCGATGGCTCGTCCAACTGGTCCGTCCTCAGATAGACTGGAAAACTGCATTCATTGACAACTTGTGCCCCAGATAAGGCAATGCATTTAGAACAGCCACCGAGAAATGAGATACCCCAAATGATGAACTTCATCTCGGCTTCGTAAATTTACGCAAACCTGCAAGAGTCAGCGGTACGGCCTTTTATGTTGTGAATCGTTTCCAAAGTGTCCACTTGACAGTTTCGGGCTATTATTGACCAGAACTGGACACAAAGAGACCTTCCTTTCACATGAGCACTAGCGCCAAGCTAAAAGCGCAGCGTTTGAGAAACCGGTCGCGGGCAAGATTTGTTGCCGGCAAGCTCAAAGCAACATTCTTTGATTCAGTGGTGTATGTAACTATACTGCAATATATCCTGCCCTCTTTCAGGGTTTATAAGAAACATGGCCAAGAAACTGATTGATCAACCGTTGGCATCAAACCGTCTAGGAGATTGCTTCCGGCGTGTGAGTGATGAGGCGTGGTGGATACGCCGTGGGGCTAGATTTGTAAGAGACAGACCGAGCTTTAGAGAAGCATGTTTCAGCTCTGGCAACTGGACTGCCCCTAGCCCGTGGGCAGGGCTAGGGCCGTTGGGTCGCAGCTGCTATAACGGTCAGCACAGTGCTTTATTAGGGAGATATCTGTCGCAGATTACTTTGTGCCAGTAGGCTCCTCTACCTTCCACCAACGGATGTCAAGGCTCCAGGACTTTTTTAGGAGACGTAAACCCTTCTATAGACGAAAGGAACATGATAGAGAGATCGAGCTGTTGTATCGTGGGAAGTTGCATCATGTACATGATATTGTAGCATTGCTGCTCATTCCAGAGCCACACAGGTAACAGGAGTGATAGCACGGTGTCCATTAGTCGCCCCGGGCCTTTTGATAACAATAAGTCCATGTTTACCTAGCCAACTCAGGAAGACGCCGGATTTTGAGTGAACCAGACCATAAGCTAGCTACCTTCGGACACAACTAAGGCAACTTGCGTGCTTCTCCTGCCTCTCGGACATACGCCGTCTTGAACAATAGCATGATAGCTACAGAATTGATGCGGCGGCTACTGTATACTTGCATTACATATCACGAAGAGTGGGTTTAGGATGTAATTCTATATTGATCTATCGCATAGTGCCGGCATTTCCAAAAGCCCAACCTCACTGATGATGGAACGCCCAAATTCTTGTTTTTTCCCAGATTACTGGCTCCCCCCAGCATTTGAAAGCAATAAAATACACCTTGCTATTATCAGAGATCACAATCAACTCTGAAATGTCATCGGGGCCTTCGCCTTGCAAGGAAATGCTGCGAACCGTACCTTCGGAGCACGAGCCGTTCCCCGTATGTTCCCGGGCCCGCGACTGAAGGAGGGGAACATTGGCGAACAGCCCGGGCTTGTACTCTGGCTCGGTGGTCGCATAATACTCGCTTAAATTGAGCACGATATTAAGGTCCTTTAGCAACACATGGTAGATACTGTCCCCCCACGGCTCCGTCGGCTTGAGACACTCAAAGAACAGGTCTCGATGCGGAAATCCAGTTGGATGATGCGCCAATGGGGCAATGTGATCTCTTTTTACGAAACAAAGAACCAGGTACGCAATGTCGGGGTATTCAGCCGTGGTTTCTCGGTGCTGGATACGACCAAGAGTTCCATCTTCGCTGATCCTTTCTAGATCGTTGCCAACGAGGAGAGGGATTAAGCCCTCTTCCGACATTTCATGCGACCAAGCCTTGCTCATAAAAATAGCGTCTGATATAACATCTTTCGTAAGTGGCTTGCTCTCAACATCAGTCATTTCGAAGTTGAAAGTCCGTGTTCGAGTTATCTCGGCAATTCTGCTGATTTCGTTGAGTACTATGGCTGCCAACCGAGTGGCTCTTATACTGAGTTCGTCCAATTGTCTCCATCTAGCGCTCATCTGGGCTCTGGGGGGTGGCCACATGGCACGGAAGCGACATGTAGCTATTCCAGCTAACTTCAGTGAGGGCTTGAGAAGGACGGATCTTAAGCACCGCACTGCGATTTTCTGAAGGTCTCTGAGTACTATAGAGCGCAGCCCGTGCTACGCAGACCCTCTGACGAACGCTAAGGGTTGTGATTTTCTGCTACACCAGCGGATAAAAAAGGTACAATGATCGGTCAAAAGACCGAGTCCCCTGGTACATCATGTGCGTAAGCCCTGACATACCCCGTGGGTAATTGCTTCGAGTCGGGCAAAATTAAACGTTGAACCTGTCGGCATGGTCAAAATATTGACAGTAACTTCTCGGTAGTTTCAGCACGGAAGGTACAGCCTGAGCAACCGAGTACCTACAGTATTGGTACATAAAGAGAAGAGTACAACGGCACGCCACTCAAGTGCCCGCATGGTAAATTGGCAGGCTGAAGCAGGAACTGCACTTTACGAAGACAAAGGTTGGGAAAGGTGTATGTAGATTAGCAACAGTTGCCCTTTTGGCTCAGCTCAGCCGCCAGGCGTACAAACTATGTACATGTGTGGGGGAGGGGGGGCTTACTATGACACACTCATTGTCTATCAACTTCCGGCTGACTTTAGAAGCCGCATATACTGGAAGCCGGTTCCTCTATCAAAACAACTTTGATTCCCAAAGCCAGATCCCATCCACAGGAATAATGACGGGAGAGGAAATTTTATGTTCATCCAGCGTCCACAGGCCCCAGGGTGAGCAAAGGAAGAACGTTGGCGAAGTATGGGGGTCATGGCCTGATGTTGGGAAGAAGTCGTACGTTGATATACCGAAAAACATTCTCCGCGGGACGCGTGCTGGACGCCGGACCTTCATCTCGCGTGACACCGATGAATGGATTCGATTTGTCCATAATTACAGAGCGAAGCAGTTAGAAGCTCGAAGCATTCGAAGAGAGAGCCAAGCCACAACTTTTGCAGCGGATGTTGACAAAGCAGAGGCTCCGATTCAATTGGTCTCTTCATTTTTGACTACCCTCGCCGGTCAGGAGAACGCGTGTCTAGACGTAGTACATGAGAGCAACTGGACCAAATACAGGGCTGAACAGAGGTTGAGTAAGTGTAAGCAGGAGACAATGGAGGCGTTATGGACTTTTTTGTAATTTGCTAGGGGCAATATTGCACGTCAATATGCCATCTTGGGCGATTGCGATCATATTCTTTATGATCAGTTGACTGCTGCTACTTACTGTGGTGAGAGGGAACCGTTCAGACGAAGGAAATGTTATGAGCATCCCAGGCTTTTGCATCTCTAATCCTCGTCACCTTGTAATCCATGATACCTGTCTTCCCCGAGAAAGCCGTTGCAATAAAGGGGCTTGTCAACGGCGAAACGCATAAACTAGAGCGCCATTGAGGAAGGGTAAGCGTTGTCAGTATCGACGGCGGCCCTTCTGGAGCGTCGCTCGTCTTCAAAGCTGCTCTGGGGTTCATTCGACTTCACAATTGACCGAGGTTCCAAACGCCATAATTGACGTTAATCACAGACTCGCCTTCTGCCCTCCGCCGACGGACGCAGTTGAAAGGTCCAGAAAGCGTGGTTATACACAGCGTCGCTGTTAGATCTACCACGGCGGCTGCTCATCACACACCCGTTAGTCAACATCGGCCTATCACAAACCTGCTGCTCATTCCATCACCGCGCACTTTCTCCCGCTCACGGTTCTGTGGACATTGTTCTCGAATTGGGAATCCGACCTAGCTCTACAGCTGGTGGCCGGGCTTAGCCTCAAGCTCTGACCCGAGTAGAGGAAACACTGTATAGCTGTTGTTACTACATGCCAACTTTGAACGCCCCAGACAACAAGGGTCCAGGCGCTCAACAAGGCTTGCTAAGAAGCGAGGGCTTGCTGAGCAGGCGAATCCAACAGCCGACCGCAATGCGCCAGTGGAGGAAGGAGTGCCAGATGACAGCACCATACGAGAAGCGCCGCCAAGACCAGGGGACCGCATCACGCCAGAAAAGAAGGCAGAGGACATTGGCTCCAATGTGGTCTATGGCTACATTATGCAGCCTGGGAGGACGAGGGTTGGCAGCCACAGGTAGACTACACCGAAGGATAGACCCTACGGCCACTCGAGAAGATGCAACTGTATTCCGTGCTGAGCATGCACCCTTCGTCTCAAAACTGAAGATCTGCTCAGGCACGATTGTCGAAAGAAGTCGCAAGAAACTAGCCTACCCACGAAGGCGTACTTTGCGACTCTCAGAACGAATTCATCAGCGAACAGATAGTGTAAACACTCATATGATAGGTAGTCTTATGGTCGATGGCTTTGGTCACGCGACGAACTGTCGTATGCTATGAATGAATGTGGGCTTCTCGGCACGTAAACTATCATTGTGGCCGAGTATAAACATTTTTTGGTTGCTTGATCTGTGTGGATATCACCTCCTCTTTGAGTCCTCCAGCGTGCCGAAGGACTTGGAAGGGGGGATTTAAGAGTATGCGTCATATCTTGCTTCCTACTTAAAACCTTGCCCTGTCTCTGTGCTGACATCCACCCGGTCGTCCTTTAGGCCCATCGTCCCCATCACGCTGGGTGACAGAATTCACCCGGCATTGCGCCTACACCCCCGGATGGGTCTGGGGGATGCGTTCCGGAAGGTTGGTTCAGATATGCCCCCCCTGTTCAGCATTGCGCGTCGTGGCGGGTTGAACCACGACGACGGACTCTCGACTCACCCAGAAACCCACGACGAATTTCAGTCATGTTCCCTGCCCAACAGTATTTAGGGGCATAACAGAGAAGCCTTTTTGTTTAAACCGCTTTGGAAATGGCACGTATCTGACCGCGCGGCTTTCGCTCCGTTTCAGGGACAGTCCACCGGCAGTGAAGCGCTTGCCCGAGGTTCAAGGCAGTAGCATAGAGGAATATTATCAGGCTTAATGACCCGAAAATCGTAATTGGAAGAACTGAAACGGCAAAATGGCCTGTGGATGGCCAGTCAGTATATGTTTGGGGTACCGTTATGGGGATTTTATACCAAAAATCAGCGGTCGCCTCGTAATTGTTTCCCAAAACTCCTCCGAAACAATCAAATCGCGCGCTCCACGCCATTGCCACGGCCCCTGGAGGCGGAATTTGGTGTTGAAATGCGCACCAAATGCCCAAATGATGGGTAGACGCCATGCTCTGAGATCGCTTTTCATGAAGCTCAGGATGTCCAAAAGCCCTGGCGCCGAGTTCATGTCGAGAGCAAGTTGGTAAACATAACTTTCGTGGTCGACGCCATAGTTAATCCTGGAGCCGGGGGGACACATGAGCCGGTAATGTAGCTCATCCTGAGGATTGAGATTTCGTGGTATTTTGTGGCATGCAAGTAGATTGAGGATCCACAGCTGAGCTTGCATCTCAGCTAAGGGAGGAATGGCACCGAATGATGGTCTGACAAAACCAATGAAGCCTATCGTAGGGTCATCGCGCTTCCATACGCCACGGACATCGGTGTCGTTCGGTACCGGATATTTTCGACCGGCTTGACCCGGGCGAGATGTAAGGAAAGGGAAAGTCTGCTCGTAACCGGTACAGAGGATGACGACATCGGGTTTTATCTTTTCGTCCTTCATTCGATCGAATTCGGGGCGTCCGTTGTTCTTGAAATGTGCAACGCCGTCGGAATCTATCATTTCCGGCCATGGGGCCAAGTCAACCTGTTTGCCATGGGTATCGGTTACAGGTCTTTGGACAAGGGCTGATCTCAGTGCATATAGCCATAGGCCCCATCCGGGGTGACTTGGGCGATATGGTAGGCTGATGTAGGGGCATATTTTCTCGGATTTGTTGAAGAATACTTTGAATTTTGAGCCACTAATCAAGTAGAAACAAGACATACGGAGTTGGCTTACTCTTAGACGGATGATGGCGTTCAGGGCTGATCGCGCCGATCCATTGATCCATCCCTGCCGTGGTACCGGAAGATATCCAGAGCAGTGCTTTGACGTAATAATGGTAGTACTCCCAGAGTATCATGGAATTGCGAAGGATGGGGTGGGCGTAAGTAGTATCAAATAAATTTGCTCGGCTGACATCGATCGGTATGCCTGGCTCAATGGGGTCTTGCTTCCTGCCGAGAGCCGGAAGCAAAACTGGGCCGGGATTTCGCTTCAAGGACTCCGTGTTAGGGCTGCTTTCTGAGGAAAGAAGCGAAATCACGTACCTTGGGCGCGAAGTGGCAGCCGTCCCTGTGACACATTATGACTCGTCTCGTTGGCGATGTAACAGCCAAATATGCCACGTCCGCACCGGTCTCGCCGCTGCCAACAACCAGGACAGTCTTGTCAACTCCAAACTGCTTTCGCTGCTTGAACATAGAAGAATGAAGGACCTCAGGTACCTTGTCGATTCCACTAATGTGCGGTATATTCGGCTCCACATGTAAGCCCGAGCATACAGCAACAGCATCGCATTCCCACTGAAGTCGTGTTTGCCTGCCATTGGTTGCGTATGTGATGACATGGCCACCGCCATGTCGTCGAGTCACAGACAGCACTCGTGTATGGAGCATTATGCGAGGCCACAAGCTGAATTGTGTGCAGTAGTCCTGCAGGTATTGAACGTATTGTTCTGCGCTGAGGAAATCTTCGCGACCAGCGTGTCTGAAGTCCGAGAAGGTTGTAAGCTGCTTCGAAGACACCAGCTGATGCCAGCGTCAGATGTATCCAATCGGCATTTTTCAAGCTGGAACTGACCTCCGCATCTTCATATGAGCGTGCAGCAAATGTGCCACCAATTTGGGGTTGGTACTCGAAAAGTCGGGCGTCGACGGATTCGCAAAGCAAACTCTGATGCGCCATGACCAGGTACTTTAAGGTCACGATGCCCGATGGACCTCCTCCAATCACTGCAACTCTCATTTTGTAGGTTTAGCAAGACTGTTTCGAGAATACCCGTAAAGAGGTGCGTGAGATCACTTGGAGGTGAGTGCTGACACCAATGAGGTATATCTATGTACCTCGCGGAAACTGATAGGTGCTGACTGGCAGATCCCCGGAAGTCCCAATCTACCTCTAATGAATGTGGACTTATCTAATTCTGCGACTACTTGTGGCTTTCAATCTTGCAAGTCTAATCAGAGGGTAAGTGCCCAATTGTGTTCTATTGCACGCTGTGGCGAGCAATCCTATGTCGTCGTCTGGGAGGTAAGGGCGTAACTACACTATGTACATCCAATGAAAGGCTTTTGGCTTTACATTGTTTATCGAGTACCGGTTCGGTGTACCTATATTGCAAAACGAACAGAACGCTACGCGCCGTTAGTTGCCGATAACATATATGCACTCCCTCTGGGATAGGCAGAGTCATGCTGCTTTGTGGTCAATTCATTCTTGTCCAAATACTGCCATCGCGTCTTGAGATCAGAGCGAAATGAGATACCCGTCTCCGCCCTCCCATTCGTTGCTGCGAAATCCATCCCTGTTAAATGCCCGGGTTTCCGCCTTCTACGGAGAACCTTCTACGGAGAACTGACCCGACCTCGACCCCGACCCCGTTGGGGTTGGCAAGGTTAGTGATACCTATTTCCTTGCGAACTACCTCCCACTGAGCTCAAAAGTTTAGTGCAGCATCTCGACTCCCCATCCAGTCAGGTAATATCTTAACCACCTACGTCCCCGCACTCAATAGAGGCGGCCCTCAAATTCCTCCGATGTCAAGATCTCGCCGGCTAGAACCCTCCCCATGTCGGTCCGCCGATGTCTTGACAATTCTTGCGAATCCGCGTTACGGCCCTGAGAAAAGCCACGGGGCTCCTCTCGAACCGGCAGGACGGATTCTCCAAAGTCTTCCCCGCAAAGCCGTCCGCGGCAACTTTCTCGTCACCACTCTTGTACGAAAGCCCCCAAAAGCGGCATAGAGCGGAGTTTTCGTCGTACGATTTGAGCCACAGTTGCCCGGCAAACATACTCAATTGGGCTACCAGAGACTGGAAGCGGCCCAGCTTGAAGGCGGCGAGGGCACGGCGTCAAGTAACAGATGTTCGATTGACGGAAATGTGAGGTTTATTCGGTACAGATGAATTGAGACCCTAGCGCTGTTGACCAAGTCTGCATACAGAGAGTTCACCTCCCAGGGACTCATGACGACAAAAGACATTGGCGTGGACTGCTCGACGGGATTTGTCCTTCCGACGGCGATCCACTGTACCGGTCTCTGGTACAAATCGGAAACATAGTCGTGGTCGCGAAGCACGGTGGTCGAAAAGTCCCGTGTGACATAGAACCCCTCCAGTGAAAACCGGCGAGGCTGGAAGAAAGCCGCCGCGCTGGAGTCCTCGAACGCCGCAAAAGCAGGCAGAAAAGCGCCCCCCACCTGGCTTAGGTGGCCCGTAAGTACGAGTATCCTGACGGCTTGATCGAGCGAGTTGTTAGCGGGGTTCCGAGGAGGGGGCTTTCCGTTTTGTCGTTCCTCTTCGACCTCCGGGGCAAGTTCCCGCTATTTTTCCTCTTGCAACTCGGTTGTGTCCAAAGACAAGACGTTGTGGTCCTCACACCTCTGCCGAATGGTGGGAAGCTCTTCCTGACGGGAGACGATTTGAGAATCCGCGAGCGCCTTGAGGAGAACCTGGCTCAAGCCTTCTTCCCTGGGCCCGTACCGCTGCCTGAACGTCTGAGCCTCGTTCTCCAAATACCGGTCAACATAATCACAGCCCTCCGCGATTTGGCACGCCGACTTATTGGCGACCATCTCACTCCAGATGACCTCCTGCCGCTGGTCTCCAAATGGCCCCCCGCCCCTACTCCCGGAGGCCCAACCCGTCGACAAAGCCCCTTACCCATGGTTATCCTTGCGTCTCTACCGAGCAAAGAGCCTAACGTCAAGCGAACAGATATAAGTAACTGGTGCCCCGGCAGGAGCGTGCTCCTAGAGACCAATCTCTGGCTGAAGGACTTTGCTCAGGTGCACAAGAGCGACGGAGTGCGGGCTGCGATTCAGAGCCTTGCCGGAATTTACATCTACGACTATCAGCCCATAGATGCGATTCGCAAGAGGGTCAACGACAGATTTTACGATGCCGAGTCACGACTGAGTCGGTTGCCAACGACGGGTCAGAACAAATCCCAGTCGAACGAACTCATTACTATTGCGGTCACCTTGTCGGTGCAAGACGTAAGTGGTTTCACGCCGCGTGTTCGGGGATTTATTTGGCCAACACGGGGCTGCCTGTAGTCCATTGATAGAACTAATACGCCCCTTTAATCCTAGATCGTCTTAACGGAACGCTGATTGAAGAAGCCCCAAGACCCCCGTTGGCTCTTGGGGTTCAAGCAAGGGGAGATGTTCCTCCAAAAAACTGACCGGGGTTTACGGTTTTGGAAGCGCTCAAATGCTCAACCATCCTCCCTCCGCATCTCTCAGTCCATCATTGTCGGCCCTGCTATGATTTTGGCGCAAGCAATGATGAGGCTCCCCGCCCCAGATTCCTTCAACCCGGAACACGAGGCTTCTCGGTTTGGCTGGCTGCTCTATGGGACGGAGCAGGACATGTACCAGATCCACGGCGGCTGCGGGTTTTCCCAAAAGCTCCTCCATATGATGAGCCAGATCACGTACTGTGCAGCACGATTGCAGCAAGATCCAGAAAACATTGTCGTGCCCATGACGGCGCAATACCTGCTGCAGGAGACGGACCAGATGAGGTAGTGGAGAGCGAGTCCAAGGACTGGGAGACAGCGAAAGCCGGACCGTCGGTGACCGAATGGGTGCGGTCGGTTCCAGATGGCTGTATCATCAGGTCACCTGCTGAGATGACCGATGTGACTGCGGAGGCTTGGAGGCTGACGGCCATCGTCTACCTACAATGCCGCGTCTTGAGATGGGCATCGCCCCGCCCTCTCATGGGGAGGCTACCACTTGGACGAGCTGCCAACAGCGAAGGGCGCGAACGGGTGTCCCGCAGATGAGGTTGGGCAGTCACTACGATCAATCCATGCCCATGGGGTTGCGCACGGGGACGTGCGAAAAAAAAAGTGCTGTTCAATCCCGAAACCGGGATGCCCAAGATCATCGAATTGGAGGCCGCTTCGCTTCCAGCGCGAACACGGCATCCGCTGGTTTCACTGATGCCTAACAAGCGACCTCGAGTGCAAGAGGCGATGGACACCAAGAAGACCACAGGCCGTTCGGTATCCTGGGCTTGGGGATTACCATTCCTGAGGAGACGAGGCAGTGAGGAGAAATAATAACTCCACGAGACTCTTCGATCGATCCGTACGTCAGCTCAAGAACAATGAGAGGCTGGATGTCGCTGGCGAGGAGCATTGCCAGCGCAAGAGTGGACAGCATGCATGCCTGGTGAAGTAGCACATGCCGCAGCCGTGGTCCGAGGGCGAGCCTGACCATCCTAACAAGGGTAATGTGTATCAGAAGAGCGGCGTTAGACGACTGGTGCATCTCAATTGGCGGTAGCAATAGCGAAAGCAAAGGTAGCAACTCGTTTAATATGGAAAGTAGCATCGATGCCTGTCGTCCGGGGTTCGCGCTGGATTTGTGTATCCGAAGACGAACTATAACGAAGAGCATAGACCTGATGATGACGACGGCCTGCACAGAGCCAATACTTGCGGAGTGGACCGCCTCTTTCATCCTTCCAGAGCTGGCCATACCATGTCAAACAGCTTCCGACGAAGGTCATCTGACCAACAGGTTCACAGGACTTGCCGTGAGGACTTACGTTGGGTCATAGGACTCGCTGATCACCAAGCCCCCGGCAGCACCAATGTTAATAGCCCTGCTTGCTGACCGGGGCAGCCGGGGAAGCATATGACTTGCACCTCGGCCATGATGTTGCTCCGCCCTCTGAGTTTACTTCGTACGGCCAAATTCACCCAAACACCAACAACATCACAACCAAACTCGCGAAAAAAACACCTGCACGAATAGTACATTCCTTCACACTTCATGGTATTTCACGCAGTTCTGTTTTAGCTATTGTCTGCGGCCAATAATGCCTCCCTTTGTTGAGATTACCAGCCAGCCTTACGCCGTGCCCGAAACTTCGTCGACTCTCACGTCCTCAGACTCCTCGCCCGCTACGACCACTGCCGAAGGTTCCAAGTTACACTCCAATACTGAAAAACACGGTCGAACCACCGTAATCAATGATGTTGCCGACGTTCCTCCGGTTCCGGTTGACGAAGGGCCTCCTGCGACGACGATGCGGCGACCGACGCCGCGATCTTTATCTACTCCGCGCCGTTCCTCGCGAACACGAGTCTCGAAACCCATATATAACCTGGCAAAGCTTCTGGGAACCGATGGTCATGGGAAGAGACACGCCAAGGGCGACACTGTTGCGGACCGGAAGAGGCGACGCGCAGACTCTGGCCATACCCTTCCTAGCAGCATCGAGGCCGCCGCCGGCAAGATCTCGAACGCGACCAAGAAGCCTAATAAAGTCGCAAAGGCTAACACTGATGCGTTAAAATATCAACAATCATCCACTGCTATAAACACGCCAACCATCACACGCGGTCACGCCAGACAATCTCCCCGTACTACCTGGTACTCCTCCGGCGGCGCTTCCACTCTGGAACATAAATACCCCAAGTAGGACGAGTCGGTTCACAGAGCCGACATAATCAGCGTTACTATACCGCAGGAGCTTGAGCTGCTTCAGTCTACTACTGGCCTTCCCCGCATAGACGGTTCGTCCGCCGTTCACGCCGCCTGGTCCAAAGGCAAATACGTCCTCGACCCCAACGAGCCCACAGCCTCTTTCCACGAGAGGGCTAAAGTTGACACCGCGCTAGAACCTGAAAGACAAGAACCAGGAACCGTCACAAGCACTGCGAAGCACCAGTCCAAGAAATACCTCAACGAAGGTCTCTACGCCGGCCAGGAGGTGCCACTGGACTTCTCCATGGCGCTCACCGTGGCCAAGAAGAAGGAGCTTGCGCAGCTTCCTGAGCTGATACCCAGAGATCGCTTCAATAAGACAATGCCGCCGCCCATGTACACCGGCTTCCAGATGCTACTTGCTGGCCGCGACTTCAAACTGCCGTTCCACGTCTGCAATCCTCTCCCCCCTGGCCAGCCCAAACCGAATGGATGGAAAGAGATGACCAAGAGTAAGTTTTTCTCACTACTTCCTCTTGAGCTACTTCAACACCCTTGCCAGCCAATCATTTGCTAACAGTTGCCTTCAGACCGGTTCATTGGTGCCTCCAAGGAGTATTGGCGCAAGACGTCATACATCTTTAACTATCAGTCCAAGTGCGTCTGCAGGAGCGAGGACGGCTGTGGCGAGAGCTGCCAGAACCGCATCATGCTGTATGAGTGCGACTCCACCAACTGTAATATTGGCAAGGAATTTTGCACAAACCGCGCCTTTGCCGATCTTCAGGCTCGGAGAGCTAAGGGACGAAAGCATCGTATCGGTGTCGAGGTAATGAGGACCCTTGACCGGGGCTACGGCGTCCGCAGCAACCGCTGCTTTCGGCCCAGCCAGATCATCGTGGAGTACGTGGGTGAGATCATCACCAAGGAGGAATGTGAAAGGCGCATGGATGGAATCTATCAGGACAATGAGGCGCGTCTGGATCTCAACTCGCTCGCAATTTGCTGCCGTTTCTCATGCTGACTTGATACTTCAGTGCTACTACTTGATGAGTTTTGATCAGAACATGATCATTGATGCCACCACCGGCAGCATTGCCCGCTTTATCAACCACAGCTGCAGCCCCAACAGCCAGATGATGAAGTGGATTGTCTCAGGGCAACCCCGAATGGCGCTCTTTGCGGGTCAAAACCCCATCGTGACGGGCGACGAGCTCACCTTCGACTACAACTTCGAGCCCTTCTCTACCAAGAACGTCCAGAATTGTCTCTGCGGCTCTGCGAACTGCCGCGGCATCCTTGGTCGTAAGCTGCGCAAAATCAAAACTCCAAGACGGACATAAAGAAGGCTATTAAAGCCTATCATCAACGCGGAACAGCGTAAGACGAGTGAAACCCTGACCCTGGCTCATGATTCACCAAAGGAGAATTGTCATAACGCCCAAAGTGGGCAATGGTCAGCCAGTGGATGGCGGTCACTGAGATCAGTTGTACTTCGCTCGGTTCCATCACGTTCATGGAGCTTTTCAGGCTGAATATATTAAGTTCCACTATGCTGGGCTGGCTGGCTGGCCAGGCGTGTGTCACATCCACCGCACAACCGCCACATCACATTGATGACTCGGTGTGTGCATTCAGGAATCAAGCCTCGTTGCCTTCTTACATTGATAAATGAAGCCTCGTTGCATTGATGACTCGGGACTCAATTGAAGCTGTAACGCCTCAATCGCGAAGTCTAACGCCACCAACACGACTAACACGCAGCCAACGTTGGATTACAAGGCATCACAGGCCTCAACGGCACAGATAAAAGGAAGCTCTTTTCCACTCATTTAGCTAGAAATCAAGAGTCTTTACCAGTCAATTATCTCACCTTCTCACGCGTTAGCGTGCGACATTCACGCAGCTCCCGACAGGAGCGGATTTACATGCAGTTCACGTCGGCGGCCAAGCAAGCGTGGGTGACAGTATCACCATGTTGGCTGTACTTGTGAGCCTAGATCGCACTTGCCGCCCGAAGGATGCAGTTTCAGTTAAGCGACCTGTGTGGTATGGTCTTCAGCAGCCAGTATCCAACAGACAACTGGCTATCATCGACCTCAAGCGGTTGCGTAAAATCGAGGCTGGCTTGCGTGGGGCATTCATACCCAATGATCGTACTCCACTACCAACCCGCCAAAGGGCGTGTCAGTAGCCGCCAAGATTCGGATTTACATGCCTTTCTGATTCGTTCTGTACGCGCGCTGAAGAGATTGCATCTATCCGCATGCCAAAATTAGTGGCAGCGACCTGAAACAAGGGGAGAATGGTGGTTTGGTGGCGCTGGAAGTCGCGAAATATCGAGTATTCATTGACCACGCGGAGACTTTGTAACTAGGACGCGACGTCCATCTGTCGGACCTGTGACGCTAAATTGTGTCTCTCAAGGCAAGCAGTGCATGTAACACGGGTGACTATACCATGGCGCTGTGCGGGCGCGAGACGAGACCAATTAAAGAGGCCATGTAGCATCATGTGTCGATTGTCGCAGCCATTTGGTTGGCTACGGTTGTCGGGAAGCTTTCATGCATGGCTTGCTTGGATCTACGAGACCGACAAACGATACCGACCAAAGACACCGCCCTACGGGGTTGAAGCTTTCCATTTCCTTTCCATATAAGGACGCATCGAGGAAATCTCCCCCAAGCGACTGTCTCCTTTCGTCATTGACCTTATCCGCAACTTGAATCACATCCGACCAGAACCAAAAGATGTCTTCATTTGTATTCCTGAGGAGCCTCAAGGCTGTGATTGACCCAGCAAACACATTTTCCTCTGTCCCGCGATTTGGAAAACTCGCAGCCGAACTACCGCTCCGCCCGAGCTCGCTCCAACGAAACTGGCCACCCGGCTGCTCTAGAAGCCCAAGGCCGGACAAAACAGCCCCCCGACGCCAGCACCACGAACAGAGCGGAGGACTTGGAACCAGACAGGGTGTAACGTGCCAGTATCAAGGTTTCAAGCGCAGATGTGACCCCGACCCAACCGAGTCCCCCAAGAGACCCAGGATTGCTGGGACAGGTCCCAGAGTAGCGCTTTCCTCTTCCAAATCGTCTCTCCGTGGCCGGGATGATCGGTACTCTCGCCAGAAGCCCAACGCTGCCCCTATCCGTCCAAGAGTTCCGATCGGGGCGAGTGACTCAAAGCCGCAAGACCGCCTCAGCCACTCCTCCACTCAGGTCACGGTCACAACATCGACAAGGGACCGTGTCTTAGAGATCAATGGACCTATCACGAAGAGACAACGGCACACTCCACGCCAGCCTCGGCATCCTCTAAGTACTCGTCCCACGAAATCGGCGAAAACCCAAACGCGAAAGCAAGCGTGCGGTACCAACAAGCCGAACATCCATGCCGGCCGCGCCGCCCGAAAAAAGCCGAGTCGATGGCATCAAAGTACACTCAGAGGGTTACCATCCGACGACCAGAAGATGACCACTTCCTCACCAATAGAGTTCTTGTCTTGGCATGGCCCAATGCCAGAAATACGGTAGCGATCTTGGCAATGGCTTGAGGATGTGACGGATTGAGAATGGCCATGGGCACGATACCATTAATAACATGTTGGAACTCATTGCTTCTGGATTTGTCGCGAGTCCCCAAGCTCTTTCTTGCATAAAGTAAGGCGTTGAACAGAGCAACAATTATTCCCGGAGCCAGCAGAATCCAAGCTGAAGAATGATGCGTTCGTTCGTCCCTATGAGGGCTCATATGCAGATGCTCACCCATTACGCCTTCAAGCCACGAAGATATCGAGTTGTCGTGCCCCAATGTCCTACTACTCAGCATCGGTGAGGCGCTCGAGACAGGCAACCTGAGAGAGCGGAGCAAACAACCCATGACTCCTTCCGGTGGTAAGCATCTCTGGTCCCGAAGCCGGTTGACATAAGCCAACGAAGTGTAGGCAACAAAACATAACCGAGCGGCGATGTTGCTGCGGTGGGTCATTGCTTCCTCCGCTTCCAGTAGCGTGACTATACGCCTTGACGTCTTCGACGGGAGGTAGAAGGCCATTTTTATTGGGCACCTCCCACCTACTGAACGCGAGGGGATGCATCAGCAGGGGTCTCTACCGCGGAACTGTGCGCTTTTGCTCCGCCTGTTGTTGGAGCCGGGACGTATTCAACCAGCAGGTCGAGGAAGGGGCATTGCTCCCAGATGCTCTAATTCGCGTGTTCGACAGGTGATGATACAATTGGCAGACAGCCCTCCAGCAAGCGCCAGTGTATTTCACCTGCGTCTGCCTTGCCGGAACTAAATGCAAAATCAAGGGCTTCTGTCGCGCCAAACGAGCGCTTAACCTTCGCCCCCGATTGGATCCTTCACAGCCGGGCTTCGCCACGAGCGGTATTAAACCCAGCACAATCCTGCAGCTGTCCGCCACGGAGCACCAAGCGCCAAACAACCCTTCCTGCCTTTGGCAGGAAATTTTTGCCCGAGTTCTCGGCCAAACAAATGCATCGTCACAGCTCCCCTTAGACCCTTGCGGACACCAGATACCGTACAACACGCCGGACCCGAGCAAATATATCGGACCTTACGATACTAGAAAATGGGCTCGACCATGGATGAGAGGAAAATTCTCTGGGTATTGGGCAACCTAACAGCTCTGGCACGACACTTAGAAGAAAATTTGAAGTACCCGAGATTGAGATTAGAGGCTGAGAATGTCATCGCACAAGAAAAGCTCTGGACTTCTTCTCAGCCCATCCCCGACAACATTCAACATACACTCAATTTTGCGGCAATATCATGAGATATTTTCTTAGCTTTTGACGAGGGCAGCAAGGAAGATCCAGCGCTCGAGGGTATCGCACTTAATGCTCTGGCTGCGCTTGAGCTTTGTGTGATCTTGTGAGTATGTCATAAAGGTTTCCGAACTATACTGATCGTTCAACAGGGAACTTTCCCAAGACCGAGCAGTCACCATTGAGGCACACCGAGAACATTTCGCAAACATACTTGAAGGGCTTGGAGAGACCCGAACTGAATGGCATTCTACACAGGAGAGCTTACCGGAGTATCCCATGTGTTACCACTTTGGCGGCCGTCAAGGCGGGCCATGGACTCGTACATCATACTCAGATCATCCCCAAGAATCGACGGACTCGCCCTGTTGCTGTAAGAGCCATCAACACCAGAAAGTTCGTTGGGGCGGTGGACACCACTGCAGCCCGATGAGCTGGGGGAAGGCCTCACGCGGAAGCAGTTCAGAGTATCCGAGCCAGTATCATGTCCCCAGAATGCGTCGTTGTAGGTAGGAGGGGTTTCGACAGAGTCTTCTCAGACTGTTTCGACATCTGCATGAAGCATCCATTCGTCCGCAAAGCAGACGTCAGAGATTCCTAGTGGACGAGAGGCTTTCCCGATTGTCACGAGGGGATTGACGTATCCAACAGTTCGAATACTGGTGCCGAAGAATTCCTGGTTGGCAGGTGTTCTCGATGGTGTTTGGGCAAGATGACATGGTTTCAGTCGTTTGTATAACACCAACCACACAGTCCAACGGTTTGGGGTCAAGCATGGCAGTGAAAGCTTTTTGAAGGGAGAGAAGCCAGGTTTGTTCAGGTGGGTGCTGCCAGGCTTTATTCATCGCTTATTACCGCGCCGTCCGCATCTTCACTCCGGGACACTTCATCGCCATCCGTCCGAGCGTCATTCATGGTTGTGACACTGCTCTGCGGAGCCTGACGTAGGTTGCTCCAGGGCTATCAAGAGACGACCTGCTCCCGCCGTTACCGGACGCGTGTCCGACATTTTCAGCTGTCTCTATCGTCGCTTGATCCGCGCCGTTCGATTCAGGCGTTCCAATTGCGGTAGAGTGTTGTTTCTTGCCATTCTTTTGTGCCGCAATGCGTCAATCTCAGCGCATGCTCTTGCCTCGATGCCTTTCTGCGCCGAAGAGCCTTGGAGCTGTCGCCAGTTTCTTCGTTTCGAGAGTTGCTGAAAGGCCCACGCGAGCCTGCGCTTCTTACCTCCCAGTTGCCAGGACCGCGTCTCTAGCCTGTCAATCAATTAGCCTTAGTCGAGACAGGGTTTGTCTCAGCATACTTGCCAACTTGTTCAGGTTTGTAAAAGTCTCTCCCTCCGGAAGGCGTGTCGCGACACGGTGGCACTGATGCGTGGGATCCCAGAACGTCACCATGGTGAAGACGTGTGCCCTGTCGCCCAACTCCTCGGTCTTTCGTAGGAGACTTGGCCCCCTCTGGATAGCCGTGGCCTTCTCTCCGGCATCGTGTTCGTACAGACACGGCATGTCTTCCATTGGTGGCCAAGATTTGGCCCTGCTAGGAGCGTTTAGTTGAGTGTCGCACGACGAACAGTTGTCAACAAGATGGCCATCGTGCCACTGCGAGATTGAGCAACACCATACCGTACTGTACCATTCTTCCCACATGATGGCTATGCGGACCTGCGGGTTTTCTCGTCTCAATGTCTTCTTTTTGCCGCTTCCCTCTCGCGTTTTGGTGGCATCATAACATCATCGCAACGCCGCAGCAATATACAGCCAGTACAGCCCGTAAATGCCTGTGTGGGCCTGAAGCAGAGTCCAAGAGCCGCCTTGTGGCCCGCATTGTAAAACGCTTGCCGAGTCCCTGTCAGATGAGGCGCTTCTTGACGCGAACGGGGCACTGTAAAACGCCGGCTATCTCCTACACACGAGGCGATCATAGACGGACTTTGACATCTGGCTCTTGCAAGGAGCTGCCCGTTTCTTGACGCGGCGGAGAGACTGCGGGCCTTATGGCTACGCTCAGGGCTCATTGTCGACTTTCAGAGACCGCATTCATGTGGCCACAAGTCCAAAAGCCAGCTACCGCAACTTGTTGCCGTGAAAGGCCGGTTCAGTCCGATTGGACGAGACGGTTTTCCGAGAGGCTTCTACGAGCAAGAACTTTCCAGGGTCGCTGTACTCCTGTCCAATTACAGACTTGATGGGCCCGCAGTGATCCTACGGTGCGTTGTCCATTTGTTTCCCTGACGGCGGCTCTGACGCTGGGTGGATGAATATCCATCATTGACCTACGCAGAGGCACCCTATCGCGGCGACGGCAATTCCAAAAGTGACAAGCTGACTGCGCACTTGTCCCGAGAAACATGCTTCTTCATTTCAGGATATAGGGTGAATGTGTGATCTCCATCCTGGAGGGCGTATATTTGGGAGTGCCACAGGCGAGCGACGCACCCATGCCATTATGAACACCAAACATTGCCGTTGGTACTGTACAGTATTCTCTCATGCCAAAACGGACACACCAGGGCATCCGACGCCGAATAGATCAGTGCAGTCCGGATGATGCGTCGCAGCAAGCCATACCTGTATAGCTTCGAGAAACAGGTTCCATCCACTCGCTCCGAGGTCGCTCTATGCACAACGTGCCTGACTGCAAAAATTTCCGACCTGTCTGTGGCGTCTGCCTTTGGTCTTCTTCCTGACTACAATTGTCCATTATTCTCTGTGATGGTCTGAAAATTTTGGCCGCTGCCTGTTGAGACATCCGGCGACTGTCGTGGTGACTTCCACTGGCCACCCATCACCGTACCTGAGATCCAATCTGAATGTGGCGTCACAGTTTCTGCATGCATATCTCTTTACGCAACAAAAGATCTTTTTTTTTTTGCCAATGCAAGGAAAGCGCTCGTAGCCTGTTGCGCCGTTTTCGCCTTCTGATGCTGCTTGAGAGTCGGGCTTCCACATGTTCGCGCGGCGTCGTGCCTGCTTTCTGCTGTGTTGTGTGGCTATACCCTTTTCATTCAGTTGAGGCCCTACCAATGAACTGTGGAGCAACTTCGGTCGGTTGGTCAGGCTCTCCTAGACGGCGCAGCGTCGGACTGGCTCCCTCGCGACTCTCTTGTCCCGTCGGCAAGTGTGCTGTTTCTGAACCAACGAAGTTAAGGACCGTATGCTTCTGGGGCTGACGCACATCTCTGTTTCCCGTGGCTTTCTATTCCGCTTCCGCGGCGACACATGATTGGCCAGACTGCCGCGCTTGTCTACCTAGCACGTTCTGGCCCTGCAAGCAGTGTGTCGACGAGCGGGCGAGCGGGCGGCTGTACGGTTATTGACTGAAGAAAATCCTGGACAGAAGAAGTCATTTGCGGCGCAACAGGTTCACAAGGTGCCCATCAGCATTCTCAAGATGTGCGTGGCTCAGGGCAGCTTTCGCAGCGGCGTTAAGCCGAGACCCAGGGGTTTACGCCATGGCGTAATGGTTTGCGGCGTCACCGAGTGTGATAGTCGGTAGCTCTGTCTGAGAGTCAAACCAAGGACGCCGCCGCCTTCAAGGCCCGCAATGCGTGCGTTATGAGATAGTGCTGGAATGACAAAACCTCGCCGGTGTGAGGCTAGATGGAGGATATGTTTAAGCTGACTCGACTAAGCCAACTGGGGGCCGGGGGGGAGAAGGCGAGGACATCTAAGGGCGCCGGAGTTCCCCAGCCGACTATGCCTGAAAGTGTTCCGCGGGCGAGGTTCCGGCGCTTGCCAGCACGGTGCCCACGCAGGCCCGCCTGCGACGGCTCAACACCCCAGACGGCTACTTGCGCGGTGTCTGCAGTGAGCCTCGTAAAGCTGGTACACTTCCCTGGTCCCTCCCGCTAAGCCCGGGTAGAGAAGAAGACTACAAGGACAAGACGCCGTACGGCGGTCTTGTTGCCTGCTGCAATCGTTGTCAACGAGACAGGAGAGTCGGCAGCGGAACCAGCCGAGCGGCCAGACAGCGCAGCATCGGAGGTTCTTGGACAAAGGACCGACCTGGACACAGGAGTGCCTTGTCCACAGGCCGAAACTGCTCCACAGTTGGTTGGTACTGAACGAGAAGATTATGGCAACACAGTGCAGGAACGATGTCACGCGAACATGTGAAAGACCGACATCCCAAGCAGCTTCAGAAGGCGAAAAGGGCGCGGCAAGCCTATACCCGCGTTTGCACACTTTCCCCCTTGTCACCAAAACGCCTTTGTTGTCTCAGGATACGCATGTGGCACCTGTGACGCCACGTCCACATCGGTGTCAGGTACAGTATCAACAGGCAGCAGGTTAATTCCTGTATGTACACCAAAGAGAGAATAATGTACATACAACGAAAGCCATGAGAAGATCATAGGTAGACGCCATGGACAGGTCGGCAAATTTCGCAGCCAGGTACGTTGTGCTAGTGCCTCTGCGTAGGACAACGGTGGTAGACATTCATCCACCATCGTCATAGGATCGCTGCTGACCCATCAAGTCTGTAAATGGACAAGAGGTAGAGTAACCAGGTAGGTTTCTTGCCCATAAAATCCTCACCGAAACCGCATCGTTCAATTGGACTGAATCTATCTTTACGGCAAATCGCGGTAGCCATGGTTTGAACTTGTAGCCACAGGAACGCGGTCTCTGAGAGTCGACAATAGGCCCTAAACCCGCAGCATCTCCGCCGATGTAAGAAGCGAGCAGCTCCAGGCAGCAGCCAGATGTCAAAGTCTGTCTATTATAATCGTCTCGTGGGCACCGATCTTGTTCCACCGGTAAGTTCGTTCCCGCCGATCGGTAGGGTAGACAGCTATCTCACTCATAGCACGATCGACGATGGAATGCAAGAGGCAAAGAACGGCGCAAACGCCTTGTGACCTACTTGTTTAATCGGCCATGGTCGGTGTCTTTGGAGCTCAGTAAGGAGTTTAGTCTATGATCTTACAAAAGGACTTTCGCGAATTCGGGTGTGTCGACGGATATGTGGTGCTCGTGGGTGTATTGTACTAAATGGACTTCTCGTTCATGAACTGACTAGACTACTTCAACTAATAACAATGTCACTCATACAATGGGACGTGGCTCTGCAGGTATGCACCAGTCCCCTAGCAACACTCTCCATGCCTCAGTTACCATCTCACAGTTTGTAACTCCTCATGAATAGCACTTGCCCCCCGGCGGCATCTGAAGTTGATCTTCAATGCCATGCAGTCTAGCTCGATCTCATCACCCTCTTGCGCGAAAGGGCGATCCAAGTAAGATGGCAAAGGGCGGCTAGAAGAATATATCCCTCTCTGCACGTTGAAATAGGGCATTGTGAAACCGACGGAGGTAAGGCTAGGCCAGGGTTTCCGCATAGCTCCTGGGCTCAACAAGTGGCAATCCGTAGGATCACTCCCAGGACTATGAACCATGAAGCGTTTCTCAGCACTGCCTGTACCCCGCTCTTCGTGCTTCACTGGACACATTTGTATTGCCGAAACCCCTTTTTGCCTTGGCGGATAGGCACACACAACATCGATCCTGCTGTCGTTCAGGATGTTCGACCTTTCCCAACGAATATCTGCGCCAGATGGAATCGCAGTGCCAAAATCGAAGTTGAAGTCACCGCTCGTGCCGGGGATAGGTATGATGGTCCCATTAAACCACGCTCTCTTAGAATGGCGGACTTTCGTAGATTCAGGGGTAGACGTCGAAAATATGACATCCCCATCCGCCTTGAGCCAGTATGATCTCTGATACCGGCTGAGCCCGAGGGCAATTTCCTTGGATACTCTGGCAAACAGCCAGATTCTCAACGTGTGACGGCCTTTGCCCTTTTTCCAGTACAGTTGAGGATATCTGTGTCTTTGTCGTAGGTTGTCCAAATCAGCTCCCATGAGCATGATCGTATGACCCTTACTTATCATAAGTTCAATCCAAGGGGCGTATTCCGGAATGTCTCTTATTGGCGTCACATATTTGTTGACAATGTTCTGCCAATCTTTCCAGTGCAGCCGGCCACCAAGAAGTGATAGAAGTAGAGCCGAGTCCGATGCCGATAGGTGTGACAGGATCGATTCCAAAACCGGCCAAATACATAGCCAATGTCCTTGGCTGACAGTAGTAGCACCGTCAAGCTCAGGGAGGGTGGCACCCCGCACAGATCTGGTGTTGCTCGCGGCATTATCCATTCGGAGGTCTATGAGAACAGAATTGCCTGATGTGATTGTCGTATCGACTACTGTGCTCGCTCGGTCTTTGGGGGATGTGTTGCGGTAGGAAGTTGGTAGGAATGGGTCGGTGCTCATGACCGGACGGTGACGGGGCGAAGTGGTCAAATGTCGATGGCAATGTGCGAGGAGGAGGGACAGAGGAGCCCGGGTAGTAGGGGGGATGCCGGGCTTGTACTTATAGGCAAGACAATCAGGATTTGCATATGCCGTCTTCGTACGGGCCCACCGGAGGCTGCCTTCGAGTCTCCCATGCCCACCAACTTCCAGTCATGCGTAGCCCGCGAGCTTGTTCCACAAATAAACTTGGTTGGAAGGCTGCGATCTCTATTGGTGTTCCAGCTCCAACTCCTCCCACCTACGACTCATGGACATGAGCCCATTGCTTGACTCATATAGCGTCCCCATTCTCTCCCGCATCAATACGCTGGTCTGGTCCTTGTGCTGCCATCATCGACCGCGACCATAACACAATCAGACCTCATCACGATTCACCATCGTAACCCTTGTCGATATGGCGCCGCCTCCCCATGACACCGGCAGGCCTCAGCGGCAGGCCAGCCCGTTTCCCATGGTGGCGACCGAGGCGCCGACCATTGAGGTGGCTAGTCAAGCCGGGGACGACGACGAGTTCGACCTGACCGAGGAACCCTTCAACGACGGGTCCACGAGCGATACGTCGAGCGTGTACGCGTGCACTTACGACAACGATGACAGGAGCATGACCGCGAGGACATGAAGCACGCCATGCTCATGGAGCTAACGAACGGGACGTTATTTTACTGGCCCGTGGGGGACAATCCGCAGTCTATCCTGGATATCGGGACGGAGATGGATGAGTGACCCTTCATGATACGGCCCGAGTTCAGACTGACGCTGGGACAGGCATCTGAGCGATTGAAGGTTGGCTCACATGGAGCGCCTCATATGAGCGGCGAAGGTTGCTGACTCTTGTATTTGGCGACAGGTTTACCAGCGCGCGAGTCTGCGGCATCGACCTGACGCCCATTCAGCCGCTATGGGTGCCCCCGAATGTCGAGTTCCTGGTCGACGACTGCGAGCAGGACTGGCTCGTGAGGAACGTTGACCTCGTCCACTTTCGCCCCATTGCGGTTATCCTCAAGGACATGGGTCTCGTCCTAGATCACGCGTACGAGTAGGTGTTGATTCTCATACTCACTTCTCACTCGGATGGCCTCTTGCACGTTCCGTATTCCGGCTAACTGAGAACCTAGGAGCCTGCGCCCCGGCGGCTGGATCGAGTTCCACGAGCTCCACGGCGTTCCTAGCTACGACGATGCCACCATGCCCGGCGACGACCCCTTCAAGAAGCTCTACCGGACGGCCGAGGAGGCCTACCAAAAGTTCGGCATGAGCACCACTATCGCGGCGCGCCTCGAGCCCCTCCTGCGCGAAGCGGGCTTCACCAACGTCCACTGCAAGGTGCTCAAGGTGCCCATCGGCGTGTGGGCCAAGGACAAGACGATGCGTCTCATTGGCTTATTGTACCAGAAGACGGCGGTGCTCGAGTTCATCTTGACGTTTGCGGGGCGGCCGTTTGAGGCGCGGGGCTGGATCCGACCGAGGTAACCGATCAACCTGGCCATGGCGCGCAAGGGACTCGAGGATTCCAACGTTCACCGGCGCGTTAACTGTTACTTTTGGTATGCGCAAAAGTCGGCGGGGCATGCGACCTAGCGATGGATCAGGGGAATTAAATAGAGAGACGGGCTATGGATGCCAGTGACTAGAGAGGCACGGCTATGAGTGGGTTGGAGAAGTGACTTACCGCACTTGACGGGCGGGATAAAGAAGATAAGGAGGAACCAATCACCTACCAAGACCTGCATGTGAAACAAGGAATGCAGCATAGAGTTGGCATGATATGTAACAAGCGTCCAGCATCGACCTTCTTTGAGGCGTATCTCACACGTATGATCAGTCCGGCACGACCTAAACTGGCCTGTCCTAAACTGGCCCGTTATGATGGAGGTTGACGTGCGTCACAACTTGAACAATGCGCCACTGTCTGCCATCCTGAAATCATTGCCAGTGGCACAGGAATCAAAGTAATTGAGCAACATTTGGATTGTTGGCTTCGATGCTGGATGCCCGTTGGGAGCGATATATATTTGAACGGACAAGTACCAATAAATTTTCAAGATTCCTGAGCAGCCAAAATGAATTTGCCTTGGTACTCTCTTTTCATAGCTTCGATAGTCTCCGGTGCTGCAAGTGGCAGCAGTACAACCAGCAATAGTCTGGGGATGACCCTCGACTGCGGACCTTCGTCCACCAAGTCAGCCTCTGAATCAGCCAAGACCTCAGCATCATGTCCGTCATCCGCCTCTACACTTGGGGAAGCAACGGACACCGTAGCTAAGTCGTCAACTGCGAGCAGTTGTATTGTTCTTCCATCGTCCTCAGCGACAAGGTCGAGGGCTACAACATATCCTTCGGAGACGGCAGAAGTTCAGTTACAAGATTGTCACGAGAAGACCGAGAAGAAAGTAAATGATACTTTACTCTTGAACTATGCCTCGTACTTCTGCGATGGATCTCTAGGTATATATATGATACCGGGCGAGGAGTATGTCCAGTGTATCCGTGACGGACACGAAAACATCGAGTATACATTCAACATCACCAACAATCGACAGTGCTCAGGTATAGAGCCACCTATACCCGGTGGGATCTACCCAGACAATAGCACGCGGCGAGATGAGTTGGTAAATGAATGCCAACGCATCATGTGGGAAGCTGGGGCACAGTGTTGGGAGAAGAATGGTGGAAAGGGTGGCATTGTTAGGGCGGGCTGCATGGACTACAATCTCAAGATAGCTTAGATCTGACTGGACAAGTCAAATACTATACACGTTACTTTGAATTCAACTGGCATTGCTTAAATAGACGCCTTCCCGAACACGCTGTAATGGCCGTGCTGAGTCGGGACATCCCTCACGACCTCACCGCCTCAGCCGATAGCATAGCTGGAGGCGTTGCCAAGTATCACTTTGTGAAAGCTGCGGCCCAGTATGCGCATGACATAGTCCGTATCGTGGTTTTACGACATCGTCGTCTCCGATGCGACGCGTTGCCAAATTGCGTGGTATGCCCCTTTCTATCCCATCAGGCTCGAGAAGTTCCAGATTTGCCTTCCCACAACATCCAGCCTGGGATTAACGGGCGTTGACTTTTCGGCACTGCTTGCTATCCAACGACATCGTCTACAAACCCAGCGAGACAGCATCTCCTCGATGCTTTCGAGAAGACCTTTGACCTCGTACAGCGGCGACACCTTTGTCAGCTCTGGCGCCGAGCTCTGAAGCATTATGCGCTATGCAACAGAAGCCCTGAAGGCTCCATTGTTGTGACGAAAGCTTCCACGAGACCGAGGAATTGAACCTCTGTGAATTGTGGGGCACTCAGTCTTTAGATTAATATCCAGTCTTGGCTGAGAGAAACGCCAGAGGGCTGGCTGGAAGTTGGGACAACGGTGCGTTCGATAATGCGCCAGGTGCCTGGTGTCAGATCGAGCTGTTGACTTCGGTCTGTGAAAAAGCAAGGAAAACACTAGCTAGGCACGGAGTCAGAGGGAAGCTAAAGAGGGGACGATTTCTCTGATAGCAAGGCAGTCCAGGCAGGCTTAAATTGATCAAGAATTGGGACCCCGATGCTGTATTTTACCCCTGAAAATTGACACCTGAATTGGAACCGCACAACGCGACTTCTGGGCTCATTGCCGTTGTCGCGCCGAACTGTTTGCAGGCCGTGATAGCCAGGCTTGAATACAGTCAGCGGATACTTCTTGTATAATGCTTTCTACTTCAGAGGCTATCTGGTTGATGCTCCAAAGTAAACTGAAATGAGACCCTGTTGATTCTGATCCGGGTGACTTGGGAAGATAAGTTGATGTATCCGACATGATTGTGTGTCGTTGCTTTCTACCTTCGGTTTCAAGCTAGACAGGACACAATGTCATTTCCCCGCTCGATCTTCGATCCAGAATTGCCCGCCCATCGTTGGCCAAATCTGGTGTGCTTTTGGCCAACGATCATTTGTGGATGGTAGCTGACGACAGCCGTTTACAGTACCGACAAGCGAGAACTCGGAGGACTGTTTGAAGTTCCAAAGACCTTTTTGACTTAGCAGCACCACGAATCTACGGTGCGCACGAATTGACGATTTGGGTGTCGGATGAGGCTCGCGTGTGTGAGGTTCAGCTCAGTTCGTGGAGGCCTACAACGCCAAACTGAGCGCCAGACTAGCCGAGAGGAAAAGATCACGCTCGCCAGCTGAACGTCGATGCCGCGAAGCGGAGGAAAGGATCGCGGAATTCAACGCCAATCTGGAGCGCCAAAATCGATTGACTCCAGAAGAGAAGCTCGAAGAGGATGGAAAAGAATTTTCATTGGCTCTGGAGAAGAGACCCAACACACTTCTAGTCTTGCAGTTTACTCCAGCGCCCGTGTTTCGCAGGGCCCGATGTCGTGTGCGCGAGTACCTCTATGGCCACTCCGATAGCGAAAACGCAGCCGAAATTCGAAACAAATACCGTATCGCACTCGAATGGGATGGACAGTCCCAAACCGAGTATTATCACGTTCGATGTATGGAATGCATGATACCTTTGGCGCCCCTGGCCCGTTTGCAGTTCAAACTTGAAGGAAAATCCACAGGGGTTCTCCTAGTAGGCAAATGGATGGAAAACCGCGGTCGAATAAACATCGATAAGATTGTGGCATACATCGGCAGGGCAACTGCTTACTATCAATGGCACGGAAAGAATCGACGAGTTCTCCAATATCGAGCTGCGCCATCAAATTTCCTGCACAACGGATCCGCCTCACTGCGGTTGCCCTGTGTGCACGGTGGAACTCCGTATAAACACGGCGATATTGTGCAGTTTACCAAGAGGCCCCATCGATCGCCAACCGGCTTGGTCCTCGGGCACCTTTCGATGCTTACCCTTGTCATTATTTTGCTGCAATTGCGCCTGTAGAGACTCAACAACGGTGGCGTCCATGTATCGTGAAGCTTGCCGCGTGAATACGCCGCGCCGCGGGGATTACATGCATATTACCCCGACGGGAGGACTCCAGCCCGTGAGTCACGGAGGATGCTGCGCAGCGACTCCCGCCCCGCGTCCTTAGAGAAGAGCTCACGGGCCGATGCGAGCGTGGCATCCGCTGAAGGCAAACTCCGCGAGCGGGTAAAGGGGGAGGGAAGACCATGGTGGCGGGCTTGACAGTGCCCCTTGGAGCACGCCCGAGCGTAGGCGCGGGACTGTGGCTACAAGGCGGCATCGGTCACCTGGCTAAGCTACACGGGCTCTCGTGCGACGCCATTGTCGGTGCCGTGGTGGTCAGCATCGCCTCTAGTCAGGCCCTCTACGTCGGCCATGTACCAAGCCAACACCGGCCGGCCGGTGCCGTGCAACCGGAAATGAAAACGATCTGTTATGGGCGATAAAGGGCGCCGGGACCAACTTTGGTATCGTGGTCAGCGTTACTTTCAAGGCTTACGCGGCTCCGACCTATTCGATTCGAAACTGGGTTATTCCGCTGAGCGACAACCTCGAGGCGCGACTCAGGCTAAGCGATTTTGATGAATTCGTCGCCGGGGAGCTCCCGCGGAACTTTTCTGTAGACGCCTATCTGTATTGGGACACAGACAAGCTGCGTCTTGGCGTGACCATGTTCGAAACATCCACGACTAGGCTCACCTTTGAAACACCCACGCCCGCGTCCGTAGGTAGAATTTTGGGGCTGGAAGACGATTATAAGACTGTGGACGGCGTCGGTTTGTTTGAGACCGATATGTACATGTCCGGGATGCATGGCGGGCACGGCGGCAGCAAGACCTCCTCGTTCAAGCGATGTTTATTCCTGAAGCGTCCGCGGAGCAGGGTGATTGATATCCGGAAATGAGTCCGCCAATACAAACCTCGTTCATCCCCAGAGTGAAAAGCTACACCTATTCCATCTCCATTGCACGACTGATACCGGACACCATCTGGTGGTCGCGGCCGCCGAGGCGAGCTCCGCATTCGTGGCACCGAGCCAGCTCCATCGGCATGCCACACTCGCCGATCGCGAACTGGAAACATACGGTTAGCGCATGTCTGCGGGCTCATTCAACCTGCTAGGGAGGATCTTACCGTATGGCCGTTCGGACACTTGTACCAGTGGCCCGAGTGGGTGGCGATGCCCCCCGCTCCGCTGACCATTGCAACCTTGATCGCCGCAAGCTCCTCCGCCGTGACGGGCTCGTACCACTCGCGGCCTAGGAACCGTTGAGCCCCTTCAACGTCCTTCTGGAGCTGCTCGGCACCGTCGAATGGCGAATTGCACATGTTCTCCGCGCTGTCAAGCAGTCTCTGAGCCGTGGTGATGTGGGCCGCAACGCTTTGCGCGTTTTCGACGCGACTCTGGTAGGACGACTGGAGGCACTTGGCAACTGTAGCGTAAATAAGACTGCCTAGGATCGCGAGTCTCAGAAGGCTGTTGGCCGAGCTCTCCTTCACGAAAGCCTCGCAATCCTTCAGGAGGGCCTTGACAGATTGATCAGGCAGTTGGCCAAGCTGTGATGCATCGGCTCCTTCTGTCTTGGAGATCAGACAGAATTGGTCAGTGAGTATGGTGGCTTGGATTCTGAGTCGTGCCAGTCGTCCACCAAGCATCACGCGCTTTTCTACGGCCGGCTTCGGTGCATCATCTAGCGCGAGGCCGACCAACCGAGAGTCAAGTGGCTCTCGAGACTTGGCTTCTAGGATGGCGTCGAAGAGCTTCTTCGAAGGCTGCTGCTCAATACTCATGGCTTCGCAGAACTTGGAGGTTTGTCGCTCAAGCTGCTTGAGTTCCTTGTATCGCTCCGACAAGCGATTCTTCGCCGTCTGATTTCGCCATGACGGTACGCCGGGTAGTGGATCGCGGCTCTGTTCCGACAGCGTGTTTCCTCGAGTCTCTTGGAGAGCCTTTCCCGCAGCCTCAATGCGTTGCTCCAGGGTCTCCAGCTCGCTCAGCCCTTTCAAAAAGAACCTCTTCGACGTCTCGTCCAAGACAGCCGCGTTGATGATCCGGTTGTACCGCTGGGTGGCAAACTGCCTTATGGGTCTCTTGCAATCCGGACAGCAAGGCACCGGCAAGAGGGCAGATGGCTCCAAAAGACCGGCGAACCTGCCCGCCACGTCAGCGGAATACACGGCGCCTAATCTCACCAGCCCGTCAAGCGACTCGGCGGTGAAGAAGTGGCCACAGCCAAGAACGACGATGGGCGTTTCGTCGAGATCGATGTCCTTGTAGGATTTGAACTCGAGCAGGTCGACACGGTCGTTGGCCCTTGAGCCACAATCCTGGCAATATTTCTCGGGGCAGGGCTCGCCACACAGTCCGGGACATCGATGTCCGCAGCCGAGCGTCTTAGAGCATCTCTCGTCGCAAGGGAGGCGGTTGCAAGGTGCCGCGCACGGCATGGAGCAGCGGCCCTGATGCTCGCAGTGCCAAGCGCACCTCTCTATGCATGGGGCGCACGGCTCTAGGCACTTGAGAGAACATCGCGAGTGCGCACAGCGCACCTAGATAGCGAGTCAGCGACGAAACAGAATGAAACACCAGAGAGCTGTCGATGGTTAAAGCACGCAGCAGTGACGAACCTCGCAGGGGCTTTCGCATGGAGAACATGGCTCGCTGGCGTGACAGCGTCGGCGGCACATGTGGTTGCAGGTATTGCGAGGCCTACCGCAAGCCTTCTTGCAGGTTTGGTGGCTTTCGCTGCCGGTGCCGTCCCTGGCTTGGCCCGTGCAGGTACCGCAAGTGCCGGGGCAAGTATGACCGCACTCCAGGATTTGTTTGCATGGAGTGGGACAGAGAAACACTGTCGAGCCCACATCGTTGAAACAGCTCGTGCTCAAACATGGCTGCAGACCGGGACGCTCTTCTTCACCTCAACAACGCACTGTATGTCGCCCAGCCTCAGTGTTTCAAAACACGGAACGCCATCCTTCTTGTGTCCGCAGGGAAGCTCGACTTGATCCAAGAGCACGTGGCAAGGTCCACACTTTTCCCCACACAGCTTGGGACATGTGTGGTTGCAGGTGAGCCGGACACGCGGACAAGGTTGCGGACAGAAGAAGATGTCATGCATCGCCTCCGAGTGGCATTTCGCCTGGCACTTATGGCCGCACTTTTCGAGCCGCCGGTCGCAAGGAAGCAAGCATCCGCCTTCCGGACTATGCCGCAAAAAGTCGTCGGGCTCGCCGCACTGGATTGGCGTGTCTCTGTGGCGGGGACAGCAAAGGTTGAAGGACCGTCCCACAGCTCCGGCTTCGTCAAGCTGTCGGCGTACGTCAACCCACATGGGGATATTCGCGTATGTGTCGGCGTTGCCGATTAGGTACATGCCATGCTGCGCCCGGCTGAGCAGTACGTTGATACGATTCTTGGTCCTGAGAAACCCAGCTCTGCGTTCCTGGTTACTTCGAACCAGGGAGACGACGATGATCTTGGCCTCTTCGCCCTGGAAGTTGTCGACGGTGGCGAGGCGTAGTGACTCTATTAGGCGTCTTTTCTGAAGCTGGCTCTGTGTAGCCCTCTCTTCGGCGGCCCCGAGATCGAAATCCTCCCTTGCCAGAGTCTCCTCATCACGGTCGCTCAAGCAGATATCGAAATCGCCGCTCAGAGCCGCTCGCAACTTTTGCAGCTGTCCAGTGTAGGGAGTCAGGACCGCGATGTCCGTGCTTCTGTATTCACCCTGTCGTACGAGATGTCCAACCAGGGCTTTGGTCATGCCAACCTCCCACTCGTTGCTGTGCGACTTGAGGCGTCCATCGTCGCTCGAAGTATCCTCCATGTTGTTATGGTCGAGCCAGAAGACGTTCTCTCGCATGCCAATAACATCAGGTAGGCTTGTGACTCTGCTGTGGTCTTGGAGGCCAGGGTACATAGTGTTGCGGATAAGACTCGCAATCTCAGGACGCATGCGCCGCTGGACGTCGAGCTGCGCGATGGGCATGATCGGCAAGCCGGGCTCACCGGCAGCGAGTCTCTCGAACTGGCTCCTGTCTAACTGGTAGAGCATGCCCCTCGGTGTCTCGAGGCTGAGGGCGTAGTTGTTGATCTGCGGCCGGAGCTGCTGGTGATCGCCGATCTGGATGAAATGCTCGACGCCCGGCATCAAGGCCGAGATAACGTGAGCCTCCAGCACCTCGGCCGCCTCTTCGCAGACCACGATCTTTGCTCGTAGCTTTTGGAGAGTTGCAATGTCTCGGGCTAGCCCCGTCGTCGTGATGCCGATCACATCGGCCGTCAGGAGAGCCCTGCGATTGACCTCGCTATGTACCGAGTTCACACGATCGCGGAGTTCTTCAGACTGCTTGATGTCGGCAAACAGCTGTTCAGTTTCTTCACGTTGAATTTGCTCGAGCCAGTGCTCTGTTAAGATTCGCCGCTCGGATGGTAGCAGGGAGTTGACGTCTTGTTCGGCCATGACCACAAGCACATCCACATTCGGCTGGCCTGTTCGTGATTAGGACACAACCTTGCGATTCCCATTCTCCGAGCTCAACCACACTTCTAAGGGATCCCTGCCAACGACGGTGAACCCGTCCATCTCGTCGTGGAACAGCTGGGGGTGTATCTTTGGGTGTCGCCGCTGAACGAATCGCTTCATGGCCGCCCATGGGAAGCCCTTCCGCATCTTATGCAGCGTTCCCAGTCTCTTGCCAGCTCTGGCCAGTTGTTCCTCGTGCTTTGAGTAGGTGCTGCCCAATATGTAACCCTCATGCTTGGTCTTGAGAATGTTTTCGCTGACGGCTTTGAGATTGTGGCCTTCCAATTCGAGAGAGCGACTTTGTCCACCAATGCGGATGATCTTGTGAATGCCGACGGCCAATAGGTGTCGAAGGAACTGATCCAAAGCATGGTTCGTGTAACAGCTAATGCCGAAATTAGAGACAACGTTTACTCAACACCGCTGGGACGGGAGACCTACATGACTATGATTGGCCCGAGGCGTGCCGCCGTCTTGGAGGCAAGTAGGACTTGGATGAGCTTGACGCCAAGGAATGACTTGCCCGTTCCTGGTGGGCCTTGGATCAAGGCAAATTCGCGGGTAAGGGCACAAACTAATGCGCGGCACTGGCCACGGTCGAGGCTAGTCCGGGCCTCAAGCTCGTCGAGGAGCAACGGGTCGTCGGGCGACGCCGCTGAGGTTACAAAGAGGAGGTTCCCTTTGCCGTTGGCGATCGAATCCAGTGGAAAGGAAAAGCCTGGATGTCGCGCGTACCGTGGCGGAGCCGGATTGGCAACATGACCAGTCGTCTTGTTTGGATTCGGGACAGTCCACTCCTGGAAGGGCAGCTCCCCCACCCCAATCATCTTTTGCAGGTTCTGCAAGATGGGCGTGAAGGTCGCGGGGATTAGACCGGGCAGGGCAACCAAGACACCTTGACCCTTTTTGTGGTAGATCTGGGCCAACAGCTGCAGATCTCCGAGTTGGAGCCTGGCCAACTTCGCGACGATGGCTCCCATGTGGGATTTGGAGAC
Organism: Tolypocladium sp. Sup5 PDA-1; assembly: GCA_000750105.3. Lineage (NCBI taxonomy): Eukaryota > Fungi > Ascomycota > Sordariomycetes > Hypocreales > Ophiocordycipitaceae > Tolypocladium > Tolypocladium sp. Sup5 PDA-1. Next base: position 52,665 of record JPHH03000091.1, read on the forward strand.
GAGGTTCTGCTCTTGGGAGGCTTTCGCACCCTTTTCGCTGACGATCAGCAGCAGCGGCACGACATTCTCCTCGGCTGAGCAGAGCAGACAGATCAAGCCACCGGGCTCCAGCCTCTTCGAATTCTCCCACCAGCGTCGACGCACTTCAGCGCTCTTTGGGTACAAGTGGTGTGGAAGGGAGAAGGCGACGTGGACTTCGAACCCACGCTTGCCATCCACGGAAATGTGCGTAATTGATGCATTCTGATACAGGTGGGCGCCCAGGCCTCGGCTGGGAAGTCGGGAAGGAGGCGTCCCGTCCTCGAAGGAAAGCATTACCGGGCTGAGGACGCCCTTGAGCGGACCGAAGATATCGTGGCGTAGGAGTCGGAAGTGCGTGTCGAAGTATCGTTGGACTGGATCGTCGTAGAAGTGGGATTGGCGACAGTCTGTGGACGGAAGATAGTCTGGCTGGTCGCTGGTTACTTCGGCGGTGGTTGGGACTATGCTGATGCGGGTTATGTCCATGTCATCGTTGTCGTGTCTGCCCCCAGGAAGTGGCAGGTCGATTGGATAGACCGAGGGGACTGCGGCGAGAGGGATGGTATTCGGGTGCCCGTCCCCGCCGGTGGAGAGGTTCGTCATGAGGCCGTTGGAGAGGTTGACGATCTTGCGAAGCACGTCCAAACGCTCCCTCCGTGAAAGGTAAACCAGCCCTGAAACGGCTCCAGCCACATCAAGGATACCGAACAATTGTTCTAGTCGATCAAAGAGCACGGGCAAGTCGTCATGGAAGGAAGCCCGCTTCTCGCGGGAGCTGGTACATGGCCTCGAGAATGGCGCCAAGGCAGCGATCCAATCTCTCGGGGTTGCAACGGACCGGGTTCCGATCCGACGTGGCTAACAGGCTTTGGCAGAGGTCTAAGAAGAACGCAACAGCCCTCTCACCACGGGTGCCGCTGATGATGTTGTACAGCGTGCCGATACAAGTATCGATAGAGAGAGAGTCCAGGATAGCAGCGTGTGTGATAGCTCGCAGGAAGTCTTCGACAAGGTTGATTTCGAATCCGCCGTGGGATGCCACTCTGACCTTGAGGGTCAGGTGTAGATACTGGCATCCGAAGGTGTTCGTGCTATCATCGACGAGGTCTCTGACCAGCATTTGCTGGCTTTCGCGGCTTTCTCCGTTGAGAATCGCAAGAGCTCCTGACCAGATCTCTCTCAGGGTCAGTATGTTGTCCCTCTCCTGAGGTAATGGGCTTCTCCAAAGGAATCGCCTCCAGTCATTGTACTCCGTCCTGTCTTCATCTGCATAGGCTGGAGTACCATGACGGTCGCCTGATTGACGCACTCTCGAGCCATCGCCGCGGCTATCTTCGTGGGAGAACTTGCAGCTCGATCCAAACCGACACGTGCCGGGTCCTTGAAAGAACCGGCACGGATGGGACTGTGGTTGAGCTCGTCCTGGACGCGGCGAGTTACTCGAGAAAGGGCTACCTCGTCCGCGGCTGGCCTGGGTTCGCCAATTTCCTCGAGTGCGGCTAGTCTCTGCCATCGGGGACTGGGGTCTCCAAAGGAAGCAGGGAAGGATTGGGTGATGCACTCATGGGGTGAGCTCGGAGGCAATTGATTGTCGAAGGGGAATGGAGACGTCGTTTTTGAAGGGTGTGAAGATGGACAAAGGAAGCTTCGGAGACTATGTAGGGGACGCCCTCATATCGTGGGTCGCAAGGCTGGGCGTTGCATTCGTTTGCCTGCAGGAGGCCACTACGTATCCACTTGGGCATCGAATCATGAGTGCCCACGTATTTCCTGCAAAAAGAAGTACTGATCATGTTGCAGGCTCTCTGATCAAAGGCCTAGTTGGCCCTTCCCCGTGGCTGCATTTGATGGTAAGTGGCTACAGTGTCTCAACCACAATAGGAGATTAGATTCGATTCAATTCTAAGCCTTTCAGTGGTCAACTTGTCAACAAACAAACGAACTTTTACCTCAGAGCGATATCCCAATACAAGCAATACATTGCCAATATGAGCATCCCCATATTGCATTGCCACAATAGAAGTGGCCAAACAGATATAGCACAAGCCCAACACTTTCCGACACGGCACATTGTCCGCCTACTGTTGCATCTGAACCTGCATATTTGCCGAGAAAAAGGATCATCAAGTCCTGGTTCCAATGAGAGAGCTAGGTCGAGTTAAAAGTAAAGGATTGACTTGGCCAGTGATTGGGGTATCTGAGGATGTGAATCCCCAGGAGAGGCACTTCAGCAAGGAGACACGCCGCATCGTCCTTGTGTATCAGACGCTCTTGGTGGTCATGGAAGACCTTGACCACGATGTCGCGTAAGCCTCTGTCGGAGTCTATGGTCGAGGTGTATACCTCGCGCGCAGCCTCGAAAAAGCTATCGGTGTTCCAGAGATTTCGAGCCGAGTTGCTGAAGTTCTCGATGGCAAGTGCCTTGAGTCCTTCAACCATGTACTTCTCGGCGAGTGCGTATACTCGGGCATGGAGGACGAGGACAGAGTCTGCGACGGAAGAGTTGTCCTGGAGGTTATGGCCCGGGTGGTGCGATTCTGCGGGTGTTGACAAGGAAAAGTCGTACATGAGGCGGTAGAAATACTGGAGCATACAGTCGACAGCATGAGGGTCGTCGCTAGAAAGGTCAATAGTTGCTTTAAACGGGCTCGTATGCGGCTCGTGAGATTTCCTGCCAAGGTCGTACTTGCAAGCCGCCTTCAAGGGTTTGGAGCGCCCGCAGATGAGAGACCAGTGTAGGTAGTAGTGCTTGCCAGCTACGACAGTCAGGTCGGAGTTCTCTCCTGTGTCGAAGAGTCTTATGTGACGAGGTTAGAGGCTTGGGTCAACATGAGAAGTATGGTTGCTTACTCTCCAAGTGAAGTCATGAGTTCTCTCTGCATCGTGTTCTGCAGAGCCATTGTGACTGGGTCAGCGGCTTTGGGGTCGACTTGCTCGCGAAAGAAGGTAGTTGAAGCTGTAGACGTAGGAACCGGTTTGAAAATTTCGGGGAAGGCAGCGCGGGCGACAGACGTAGATTCGAAGATGCGGTCGCGCAGCAACGACTGAAGGATTTGAACGAGCCTTTCGTTAGCAAAAGTGGACACAGCCAATTTATTTTGTTGAACTAGCTGTCGAATAGGCTTTTGTTTGCGCAGGCGGGCGTTGTCGAACTGGGTAAAGATGGCTCTGCAAGGAGAGCAGTAAACTCGCTTTCTGTCTGCCCTCGAGGGTTCCATGACATAGACGGATCGGAGAATGGAAGCGGAGCTGACTTGGAGATGGCGCAAAATAATAACCTGTGGCTTGGGTCCAAGATGCGTCGCGTAACCAAATCCAAACTCGAACAGGCCCCTGTCTGCTTAGTCCGCTTCCCAGGGCGACTTGAATGCGGTGACAGTCATTCAAATCAAGCTCGGTCATGGCATCGAGGGCGGACTGAAACATGCAGCCAACTGCAGGTGCACAACCGGCCAGGGCTCCAATGACCACGAGCCACGCTCTGGCCCACTATTTGACCCTCCATTTCTGCACATCAGGCCGCCGCCGACTTTGCCTTGCCAAAGGTCGCGGCCTCGCATCAAGACTGGTTGGTTACATCCTTGGCGGTTTCGCATGCACATCGCTCTCAGCCAAACACTTGGGCATCAAGCCGCGGCAGATCCAAGGTAATTAATGGTACGGCCCGGGACGAAACAACCATCTCGGGAGTTGACTGCGAACGGGGCCATTCCACGATCAAAGCACAGTTGGACAGAGCCAGCCGATCTGAAAGGTTCCTGCGAATCACATGGAGGGCTTCAAGCCCACGCTGCCCCAGTCAATCGAACCGCCGTGATGCTCAGGTTCGGGCGGGGTGGGCCATACTAGCGGTTGCAGTTCCGGAGAGCGGAGAGGCAAACGCACTTCCATTGTGGATCCTGTGCGCAGTCCGTCAAGTTGCTCTGGCGATTTTAGCATGGTGACGACGCTACCTAGCAGCGAGGTTGGGGCTGCAACGAAGTCTTACGATGTACCGATGCGCGCTATCATATCTCAGCTACATCTGGTCCCCCCTCTTTAACTCTCTTATCTCCACATGATAGGCACATCAGCAAGCGACCTTTTGAATTGGCGCCTGGTCTGATATACCAACGGTCACGTCTCAGCAGGCCCTGGGTCGGGCCGCTGAGACAAGGGGAAACAACGCGAGGCAGTGAGATGGTTTCAAACCCAGCCTATCATCGTGTGATATGTTGGCGAACTATCCTGCGTGTCAAGAGAGTTTTGGTCAATAGTGCATTCAGAGCATGGGTGCAAAACATGATACTGTCCGATCTCGTTCCAGCACATCTCTAGGTTTATGTCCAGTCACATTAAGCCCAATTATAGTGATCGTTCATCAAGAAGCATCAATCGATGCCAGGATAAATGTTTGACGTCCAACAAAGAGGCCAGGGCAATTAAAGCTCGCTGGGATAAGACAAAGAGCGAATATCTTTTTCGTATTGTTTATCCAAATCTAAATGGAACTGGTGCCATGAATGTTTCGCCAGTGCTTCTGCAAGTTGTACTTGCGCGTAAATATTTTGCTACACTGGTCGCAGACGAATTCTTCAGGGATAAACCAGCGCTGCTCAGCCCAAGGCCTGTGAGCAATCTCAACGTGTCGACGCATGTCTCGCTGCTCTGCTGTGGTATGATCGCAGCGAGGGCAGTTGACAGGCTTGACATGTGTCTTCATATGCTTCCTGTAACCTGTCAGCTACAGTATAGTCAGTTGACGAGTGTGGGAGTAACATGCCTGAAAAGGCCCTTTTGTGGGAAATTGTCTTCGCAGTCGCAGATGTAAGCGAGGTTCGTAGAAACCTTCGTCGGCATGACTGCTCCTCCTTGATATTTGGTGGAATAGGCGTGTGATATCCACGGGTCTGCCCAAGAGCCCCAAGCAGGAACAAGGCTTCATAGAATCTGCCCAGGAGTTTCTGATACGCGTCCAGTCTGGGAGTGCCGACGCGCTTCGGCGTAGCTTTGAATGAATATTGCCAACTAACTTGAACTGAGTTTGAAATTCTCGAGAAAGCCGTAGTGAGTTGCAAATTTCTTCAGAGAGAAGTACTTGGAAAGTGAACCAAAGGCCGGGAGTCAAATTATTCAATATATAAGGTTGTACAACAGCATTCCTCGTTTCTTTTTGTACTCTACGTTCGACACTTCCGAATGTGGAGACCTGCGTATCAGTTGGGCATCAACTGGCTTCACTCCATCAAGCGCATTGCTCCGATGAACAGACAGACGTGTAGTATATGTGAGTCAAATATGGATTGGTTTACACATCCCGCTCCCAATGCTGATCGTGTCTGGGTGCCTGACAAGTGCCTCGTTGGGAGCTAACGCTCAAGCAATGTGGGAGTCCTACAAAGTACCCAGGAGACCCTCTGACCTGCGGGATGCCCACTGATCTGCGGGATGCCCACTGATCTGCGGGATGCCCACTGACCTGCGGGATGCCCACTGATCTGCGGATGTCTAGGCATCAACCCACCATCCAATAACTTCCGTATCAGCGCCGCTGCGGCGGGACGATTGTGCTCTGCGCATCAGCTCCTCTCCGCAGAGCTCCTGGCGCGTTTTCAGTATTTGTGCAGTACAAAACGGAAACTGTTATCGATGTCGCATTCTGGAGAATTGTCTCAGCGGGACGGCGTCCTGTCTGGTTGCATCCGGTGCTTGCAAGAGACTTGCTGACCCAGCAGAAGTGCATGTATTTTGGTGATCTTGCCTACTGCGTGCGAAGTACTAGCGTATCTTAATCATCACTACCTGCAGGGGAGAGGGTCATGCAGGAAGCCGAGTGGCTGACCCCTTTGTTGAAGTAGTGGTGGGCTTCCACAAGCAATTATTGGCCGGATGCAACGCTGCCCAACTGTACCTGGACCACGTCATCGCCGCATATTCATTTGCATCAACGCGAAGTTGTCGTCTGGGTTGAGCAAGAGCCTTTTGGGGGGGGGGGGGGGGGGTAGCCCTAGACCCTTCAGCTTCTCTCCATCACTGGCTTTTGGTCACATATTCGTCTCTGGCGACCAGCAACTTCGGGCTGTTAGTAATATCGCTGTAACCGACCACCACCAACGGAGAAGTTTGCGCAGATGAGTTCATGAGCCCTCCGGGTACCGGGATCACCGGGACCACCAGGTGCTGGGGGCCCACCACGTCCGGCAGGAGCCGCGATGGGCGACGGATGTAAACTAAAGATGCAGCTAATCCCACGTCGAGGGTGGATTCTCTGGGATAGAAGTGCGATCAGCAGATCGGGTATCAGCATTAGCGGTCTCACTTTGCGGGCTTGGACGCCGTGGTCGCAACTGTTGGCCACGGAGGCGCAGTAACAGCTGCGCTTCCCGCACTGGCGGTTTCAGGTTTTCATTATGAGAACTTGACGCATTCGGTAATAGCATCATGGTTGGAATGCAGTTGCATGCCGATGATTGGCGAGTTTGAAACAGCTAATCAGCATCAGTGGGTATAAAAACTTAGTATATGTAGGCCCGGAATAAAGCCCTCATGTATATCCGAAGGCTTTCTAGGTAATTCGAACTCATACCACATATTTGAACAGAAAATCCAAACATGGAGCTGGAGTGTACTGTTTGTGCCGAGATCAAGGGCGCCGCCGACTTTCCCAGATCCTCTGTATCTGAAGAGTGCGCACATAAATCGACAACTTGCCTCCACTGCATCGAATCTTCTATCAGATCCGAACTTCACAACAAATTCTGGAAAGAAATTGGGTGTCCCGAGTGCACCGCCGTGCTCAAGTATGAAGATGTCCAGCGCTACGCCGATGCGGAGACACGACAGAAATACGAGGACCTGTCCCTTCGGGACACCATCCAGCAGGACGATGACTTCATATGGGTATATCTTTCCCCCACCCCAGCCAATACCTTTTGTCATCACCCACTAATATTGTTTGCTTCTTAGTGCACCTCTGGCTGCGGCTATGGCCAGATTCATGAAGGTGGCCACGACCGACCAATAGTGAAATGCAACTCATGCGGCCACTTGACGTGTTTTCTCCACAAGATGCCCTGGCATAAGAGCTTGACATGTAATGAGTACGACGCGATGCAAGCCGACCCGGAAAACTTCCGGTCTCGTGTCGAGCGCGAGAACAAGGCGGCCGAGCAGGGAGCCGAGGCTCGTCGTGTCGAGGAGATCAAGGCTAGCGAGGAGAAGATCAGAATGACGACAAAGCGTTGTCCTGGATGCGAGAGGCATATTGAGAAAAATGGAGGATGGCAAGTCTTGTACCCTCGCCTGCTGTTCAGATCGACGGCCTCGCTAACTCAAGACGGACGCCAGCTCACACATGACTTGTAAGATTCAATTTCCCTGTTCAATTCTCATTTCTATGTGGCGTTGTCAGGCGCTTAAGAGATGCTACGAGCCCCCAGAGAGTATCTCCGTCGTGCGGTTGCGCAGCTGTCAAATGAGTCGTCGCTTTGACACATACCATCTTGACTAGGTTTTAGCTGTGCGCACCAGTTCTGCTGGGTTTGTGGTGCAACATGGAGTACTTCCCACTCTTGCTGCGGCGGCCGCTTCTAGACTTTTCAGTCATCTCTTGTTCCGGCTACGGCGGACTTACCAGTGTGGCCTTGACCGAATTGCTTATGCTAAGATACGATCCAAACTGTAGGTGTCAAGTGCTTGTACCAATTCTGTTGGGACTGCCTTGCGGACCACGAGAGGATCGTGATGACGGATAACAGCGCGCACAACGAGGACTGCCGGTTCCACACAAACAATATGCCCTGGCACGGCAGCGAACAGGAGAAACTGAGAGACAATTACGCTGTATAGCAGCAGTGGGCAGTGGCCAGGAGCTTGTGGCAAGTTGGCCGTCTCCATCCCAGCTGATTTCCACAACCATCAACAGCATCACTGGGAGGTAGGCACGGGGAGCATGCGCAACTTCGGCGTCCGGGCGGGCGGGCGGGTGCGGCACCGCCTGGTAGAATAATTAATCCTCAGTTCGAAAAATCCGAAGTGGCTCTTCTTCGTATTCAGGGCGGGTCTGACAGACCTGACAAGCACCGTCCTTACCCTGCCCTGATCGCGAAGCCGGCCTGCACTGAGACCAGTTTCGGCGCTTTGTGCTCCCACCACGATCGCAGACTACCCGTACAATATTTGGGTTTGCTATGTCGACAGTCTGGTTAATCACAGCGTAAGTGCCCGGTCTGAACTCGTAAGCGACGAGGCATTGACGGGTATAAACGTCCCCGCCGTCCTCGTGACAGGAAGTATAATGGTCTCGGTAGGCGGTGCACATTGCACCGAACTTGTCGTCGAGTCAGCGCGCGCCTTTTCAGCCGACATACTAAACACTCACGGAAGAAGGCAGCCAAATCACGAATTGAGAATTTGTGGCCTTTTCGAATAAGATCACCCGCTGGCTCAAACGGCCTAACATATTCCGGCCGCCTCCTCTTCAGGTCGGGGAGACGATCGTCGAAGCACAGACCGAGAAAGCCAATCCCCTACGCCGCGCCACGCTTGAGCGCCGAACAGCGGAGGACGACATCAGCGACCTTTGGATCCCAATTAGTACCCCGAGGCTTATCCCGTTCCCCAAAGAGGTGCCACTCGAAGAAGCACAGGGAGCGCTCCTGCGCGCAGGCCTCTACCTTCGCCATATCTCCCAGGCGCCAGTCCCAATCTGCAATGCGGCGTTTGCGCGTGGCAGATATATACCGCATAGAGTTTCATACCAACCCAAATGATATAGCTCCGAGAACGGTAAGAGTGCCTCCCCCGCAAGTCGTTCCATAACGTCCTCCTTGACGAGCCACTTGCGCGTAACCGAGGCTGGGCAGAATGCTGTGAACATCCCCAGAGACTTGGCTAGCTCCACATCGCTTTTCAAGCCCCTGCTCTCCTACCCTTGGGAGAGCGAGAGAAGCTAGCTCGACATGCTTTGACCGTTCAAGAGGCCCATGATCGTGAGGGGTTGGCCCGCCGTGGGACTCTGTTGCTAGATCTGCTGAAACGAAAGCATCCATATGGTTGCGACTGGCTCCAGTGCCACTGTGTCTCGTCCAGTTGTGCCGAAGTTCTCGCTGCTGAGCAGCTCTATGATTCGCATCTGGAAACTCGCGTGTTGTTCAAACGGAATTTTGCGACATTGGATAGTAGGCCAACTCGTGTGCTTCCAGATAAGGATTGGATTGGAAACCATCTCAAGCATCTTAGACGTAATCTCGACCTCATTGAAGCATATGAATTTGCAATCTGGCGCGTCCGTCACGAGAAGGCTCGCCTGTCTTTATTAGCAAAGACCACCAACGAGGCGAGGGCGACGCATCTACCTACCATGCAGGATAACCTGGTGCTGTATATATAGCGATGTGCAATCGACAGCAAAATACAGGCGATATACCGCTCTCGGAAGCATTCAATGCCACATGCAACGCGACGCCGAAGAAACGAGACTGCGTGGATCATACGTTGTACCAATCTCCCTACTGGTAAGCCCTCGTCAGTGTAGTTCTTTGTTCCGCTGCCACATGGTTCACCAATGGTGCCATCTGGTGCCCATCCATCTGTAAACACCTTGAGAAAGTCCTCCATCAACGCTGGTGTGACTCGACAGTCCCATCTGTGAGCTGTCACGAATCCATCCACGATCTTGTAGCACTCGTGAAGCTCAAGCTTGTTGAGATCGTCGGAGTCTATGATTATGCAAGAAGTGGAGGCGTGATGCAAATCCCGAGTACGAAACTGCTCAAAGACCTTGCGTCGCTTAGCCGCGGGCTGCTTAGAAACCGTGGCGTTGGACACCGATCCGTCACTGCCGTGCTGGCTCTCTTCGACTTTTTGACCGCTCCTCCGAATCCAGTTTTGGTAGTCAAAGCTTTCGTCGCTTAGGTGGCTCAACTGGCTGTGGTGACTGACTTCACTGAGGCGGTCTTCTTCGCCTTGGTTGTTCTTCTCATCGTGGTAGGTCACCTCTCCAAGGCAAAATTGCCCACCCAGATTACCCTCTTCGCTGCTGTCGGAAGGTGGCGAGAGCTCCGGTATGCGCTTCATGGCGCCGGGTTTAAGGTTGAGAGGATGCTATACCTCTGTGGTGTCGTGAAGGAGGAGACTGAGAGACGGAGAGGGTGCAGTGTGGGAGGCTCTGGCCCAAGGAGATGATGAAAGAAGAGAGGGAATGGGATTCAAGGAGGTTTGCTACGCACTGACTTAAATAGCAGCAGCAGCGGTGATCAACTCCGAGTTGTGCAGTGAATCACATAGCAGCGCACCACGAATGCTCACAGAGTGTGGTGCAGGAAGCCCGCGCTGGCAGCATCTACTGCTCACATTGGGACAACTGAACGGCATATGCAAATTGAAAGGGCGATGCATGACAGACCTTGTGTTTTTCTCCATAGCCACTACCCTCCCTCCTCTCCCTTGCTAGCAACGCCCCAAACCCAGTCATCCTTCTACCTGATCCAGTTCTTCTCAGCTTTCGCCTTCCCTTGGAACCGGATCGGAAAGTCGGGGCGCTCCAGTCGGAAAGCTCGACAAATGTTGAAAAAGTGCACGCTATCGACGAACTGGTGCTGAGTCGACGTCCCGGGTAGTTCCTCTGCCTTTGCCCGACGTCTAATCATGTCTTTGCGTAGACGATGGCATGAGCTCTGTTGCGCCGGAGTCTGCCAGAATAGAGTTAGCATGTAAGGTATTCACAATTGAGCCTTGCCACGTGGATATGCCTTACCTTTAACGAATACCCCAATGGGATCCCTGCCTGTACGGCACATTGAAGTCCAGAGAGGCTCAACCGGCTCAACACCGTCGTCGCTCGAAGTCCAGTTGTCGTCGAATACCACCGCGAAGAAGTCCTCCATCAACACGGGCGTAACGTCATGCTCCTGTGCATAGGCTTTCACGTATCTATCCACGATATTGAAGCACTCGTGGAGCTCAAACTCGTTGAAGTCGCAGCACCCCTGACATTGCGAGGAGGACACTCGCGACCCAGGCTTTGGTCTCGAAGCTGTTCGAAGATTCGCTGTCTCTTGGTCGAGGGCTTCTCGGCCGTTTCGGGGGCTTGGGTGCATGACGTATCGCTGCTCCAGTCGTGTCCTCCCCGCCGCTGGAGTCCTCAGAGGTACGCTTCATCCTGTTTCTGTGGCCGGTTTCAGGCGCTTTGTATGATCCCATTCTAAGATGCTGTTGGGTAGACGATGACGCGCGGTAGTGCTGAGTAGAGATGAGGGGATGAAAAGACTCAAGGCACGGAGGGCAAAATCGCGGCACATTGACGACTTGAAAGAAGTAAGAAGCTGAGGAGGGCAGATGCAGCTGAGGTGTGCTTGAGAAAAGAGCTTCGGACGGTGACTGCGCGTGCGGTGCATTATGGAGTGGCTGGTATCCTTCAATGGCCATTGAAGTGCCGGAACAATAGCAAGCTACACCACAGCACCTCTGCTTCAACTGCATGGCACAGCTGAGCGCCAGCAGATTTGCTATTCGCTCTTCCCATTGATGTCATGGATGAATAAAAGTTCGGAGTGATGGCAATATTGGTAAATCTCTCTCCCCGTGACAGCAACCACACCCTTTGGCATCATGTGCAACCCGTCTCCAGGGCGGTGACCACTGCGTGTCATCACTTACCTCCCTACGCTGTACAAGTTCTCACTGCAAGCTAACAAAGATAAATAGAATGTCATTCGGCGCTGCATCGCACGCTCAGCGAACTGTAGCCGAATTACCACAAAATGCCTGCTATTCCTTGGCCGGGTCTTCCCCAGGTGTGACTTCCTCAGGTGTGTTTCCCCGACGCGTCTTCGTCCTGGGAATCCACTTCCGAGCACTGGTGAGTCTCGGAGTCGTACTCGTTCCCGTATAATTCGGCCTCTTCTTCCTCCTCTTCCTCTTCCTCTTCGTCTTCAGCCTCGGGCTGGTCTGCCTCGGGCTGGGCTTCTCTACCCTGACCTCTACCGCGGTCGGATTCCTCGAGTTGAGTTTCATTAGGTTGACCTTGCTCGGTCTGCGTTTCCGCGGGATCAGCCTCCTTGGCCGGTGCAGCAGCAGCAAGCTTCCCTTATTCTCCTCTGCCGCCGCCGCCAGAACCTCCATCGCCTCGCCCTCCCTACCCACCGGCACGAGCAGGTAATCATGGTAGAAGCCGCTGACCGGCTTCACGCCCAGGTTCATCGCCGCGAGCCGCGCCACCAGCACGGCCGTGTGGCCCGCCGCCTCGGCGCTCGACCTAAAGTTGAGCGAGATCATGCGCCCGCGCGTACCCCAGACTCGTCACGATGGTGATGCCCTCGGGCTCATGGAAGATGAGCCGGATCTGCGGCATGGGCGGCAGCTTGGCGGGGTCCCAGAAGCTGGCGAAGACGTACGTCGTGGGGTACAGCGTGGTGGTCAGGGTGGAGAGCAGCGTCGATGGCCGCGTCTCGCCAGGTTCGACCACGAACTCTGGCGATGGCGCAACAGGGCCTAGTGCTGCCGAAGTCGTGGTCTGAACAGCCGCCTGCGGCCCCCAGATCTGCCTGAAGCCCAAGCCCTCCACCGGCCGCGGGCCCGTCTTGCACTTGAACGGATCATGTTCAGCTTCGTCCGCGGTCGGCCCGAGCGCGGCCGCGAAGCCAGCTGCCCCGTCTTCTCGAAGCGGTACAGCGTGCGGTGGATGGCGGCAGGCGAGATGCCGAAGCGCTTCGCGATGAGGCGCTTCTTGTCGCCGGCCTGCACAGCCGCGATGATGGCGGCGTGCGCCTCGATGGTGATCTCGCCCTTGAGCCGGCGGTTGCCCGAGATGATGCTGCTGAAGGCGTCCAGGTTGGTGGGCCCCATGGACATGGAGTACGCCATTGCGCCGGCGGTGTGAGGGTGAGTCGCATGCACTGTGTCGCGGGTGATGGATTGACGGAGTACGGAGGCGCAACACGAGGGCTGGAGGTTCTCTAGGGCGTCGGCGATGGGGCCATAGAGGAGGAAAATGCCTATCGCAACCTCAACGCCTCAATCCCAAAGATATCCCTTTTCTTATGCATAATACTGACCGTTATTTCCCGTTCAATTAGATAGAAATCAAGCTCTCTTCATTCTATGATTCTGACTGCATCCTGACGGTTGACACCGGCGCCAACGGCAACGGCTATCAGAGGGACTACCCCATGGACAGGAACCTACCCAGCTTTCAGACAAACAAGGTCGAGGCTGTCACTGTTCTCATCTGGTTTACGGAGCTAAATATTGATCAGATATGCACCACGAAACAAGGGCGTGGCAATTCATAGGAATCGACATAGCAGATAAATCCGCCTCGAATCCATTGTCGTGAGGGAGGTATTGCTGAGCCAAAGATGACACTGAATGCGTTCGACTGAACTATTACGCTAAGGCTAAGGAGCTAATTGCCTTGGAAGTGGCGGTAAACATTGCCCTCACGGTCAGTATATTCGACGCGCCAGTTCTTCCCTTGCAGCATTGGCTCATCACGGCCCAGGAGCGTGTTTGCAATTTGCAAGTAATCTGCCGCGGTTGGAGGAGCCTCGTCATCACCCGAGAATTGGTAATTCTCGAGGATAACTCTAACAAACCGCAAGCCCCCAAAAAGATCAAGTATGTCGATGGCATCGTCCACGTCCGAATCAGCCCAGAGCCCTAGCTCTTCGACTATAACCTCTCAATCGTGTCGACTTGGGGGCCATAATAACGACGCAACTCGTCCACATGTTCCGATTCAAAGTCGTGGCCGAGCCAAAGAAAATCGGACCGAGGGTCTATATAGAACGCAGAGGTCTCGATTTGCGGATGATGCATCCGGGTATATCGGTGGAGAGTATGGACACGAGACTCAGCGCAGACGTGAAGTGCAACGGGATCCGCACATCTCTCCAGAGGGTTGACAGTCTCATCCCTCGAGCTAAAGTCCTCTCGAAGCCAGTGCGATAATCCGCCACTCAAGCGCAGATAGTCGAACTCGGCGGGGTCATGACTTCCGGACAGATCCTCCTCTGCTTCCGAGTCTGATCCGGAGTCTGAGACGGGCTGTTCTGGATTGTCTCGGCAAGCGTGCTCAACGACGCGAGGACTCGGCCAAGTCATCTCCCATATTCTCAGGCGAATTTCGGCAGGCAAGCGTGGGAATAGAGTAAAGTCATCGGATCCGGCGCCCGATCCTACCTCCACTGTCAGTATGCTTCTTCACTGATGTGGGTCGTAAGCCGGTGCCGTCAACATACTCTCGCCTCCGGCCGCAGATGACATCGGGGCTGTGAATTTTGGTTCGTTAGAATCTGTATGTGCCGACCGAGGGGCTGATTTCGGAGTGCTGCATGCAAAAGCAGCCTGTCTCTGCGGGAGTCAAAATTTGCGAGCTTAAGCACCAGCGGGGACGCAAGTCGAGCATGAATCAACATGTCCCTTCGACGACCCCCAACTGACCAATTGCTGCACGTTCCAGCGCCGTGGTAACCAATCTGAATGTTTTCGCTACCAGGACACATGCCATGACGAAGCGAACCAGCCGCTCATCCAGCATTGGATCCGTGTTTGAGTGACAGGGCAGTTCATGTCACTTCGCAAATTGCACCTTGGATTTGGCACCACGGCGGGAGAAAGCTAGATATGGTCGGAGGCGAGAGAACCATCGACCCAAGAGTGGTCAGATAGTGCTAACCGGGGCTCGACAATGTACATAAGCAGCATGGCTAGCTGGGCTGCAGCCCGTCGTGGGGCAAGCGTAGTAGGTCTTCGGGTCCATGGGTTTCGGCACCCTTCCACACTAGACTGGCCGCGTCATCACGCCGCAGATTGCAACCGCCAACCCATAACAGAGTGACCCTAACCCCCCAAACCCCTTCGTGTGCCCTCGTATCGAAGATATGGCGAAGGTCTTGTGGTCGGCCAAAAACATTCTCGTGGCATTTTTCAGAAATTGTTCATAGCGTGGAGCCACAACTGCGCAGTGCTTCATCAACAGAAGCTCTTGAGGTGGGTGCCCAAAACAATCCCTCAATGCAGCACTGGTCGTTTTATCCCTTGTCGAACCAGATGCCACGAGCTTTGCGAGTGGGACTGCGTAGGTTAATGTCCTCAGAAAAAAGCATAAAGCGGCGGTATGAGACAGGCCGGAGAGGGCAGTCTCCTCTGCAGTCGGGACACCGCAGACATTCTGGTTTCAACCACACTTGCCTACAATTGCACACCCAAAGGTCTTTTCCGGTCTCTGTCGTGAGGCAGTCGAATGGCTCGTGAAGCCCTTCACCAACTCTGCAGTCAATGCAGAATCGCCGCAGCATGATCTGCCGGTCGATGCGCATATCAGGCTCTCGTCCCCTAACAATACGGCTGTGCCGGTCGATAAACGCGGCCTGAGGTTGCAGTATATCAAAATGATCAGTGACCGTACCCGGAAGCAGATATAGCACTCGAAATTGCCAGGCCTATAGTAACGGCCCTTCTGGCTCGGGCGGTGTTGGAGGAAGTCTCTGGCTGCTCGCATGACGAATTGGGCTTTGCCAAGAGGATCGGCCAATTTTGTGGGGTTTATCTTGTGATGGAAATACCGATTCATTGTGGAGAGATGAATGAAGGCCTGGTACTCCAAATGCGAAAAGACCATCCGCTGAAGGTCGATGAGACAGGGCATGACGGGCCGACGCAGATTGGAGCTGACAGCTGCTGCTGGACGAAACCGTATGTCGTCTCTGGCGAACATAATATGGAACAAAGATCTGGGGCCCGGGTTCTCGGTGCCACGTAGATTCCATGGGGAAGAATCATGGTGAAAAGCGAACGTCGGAGGTAGTTTATCAGGGAGGATGGGTGTTGCTCAGAGTTGAAAAAGTTGTAGTCGCTAGGTTGCCGTGTTTTGGGTCACATACGGCATGGTAATAACGACAGGACCGTCAAGACGCTTGCAAAGACCTTTTATGCAGGAAAGATCGCGGTGTCGGGATAATTGAGATGCCGGGATGACTGAGGTGCCGGGGTGACTGAAATACCAGGAAAACCGAGATGCCAGGAAGGTCGAGATGCTCGGACGGTTGAGATGCTGGGATAGCCGCGATGCTGGGATGGCCGCGATGCTGGGATGGTTGAGATGCTGGGATGGTGGAGATGCCAGGAAGACTGAGATGCTGGGATGACCGAGCTGCTGGGATGACCGAGCTGCTGGGAAGACTGAGATGCTGGGATGACCGAGATGCTGGGATGACCGAGATGCTGGGACGGCGGAGATGCCAGGAAGACCGAGATGCTGGGACGGCGGAGATGCCAGGAAGACTGAGATGCTGGGATGACCGAGCTGCTGGGATGACCGAGATGCTGGGATGGTTGGGATGCTGGGATGGTTGGGATGCTGGGATGGTCGAGATGCTGGGATGGTTGGGATGCTAGTACTCGGTATGGTCGTTTCTGGAGTCATTCGACTGTATGCGTTGCTTGACCTTCTCCCTCTGAACTTCATACTGCCGAATAATCCATTTCCTAATGGTCTCGTGTGTGTCTGGCAGCTAAGTATCGATATTTGTATTGAGATAGGCGAGGAGCGCTTGAAACTCTGGGCATTCTATGAGGTGAAATGGGAGAGAACACGCCCGTAATGAACCGTGTGTATAACGCTTCGATCTGGTCTGGGTCGATCGAGTGGCCGCATTGATCGTTGAGCCTACGGCATTTTCGGAGATTCTCTTCGGCCGTAAGACTAGCTTGTTTGAGAATAGTCCGCATATTTGTTACCTTAGCTGTTCCTGGCGTGCCTTTGGGTAGAGGATGCCCGTCAGGAGGAGAATCCGTTAGGTGCTTTGCCGGAGCCGCCTTCCACCCGAACAGGAGTACGTTTTATTGCAATGCTTACAACGCCATTCCTCTTTCCCAGTCCGTTGGTTGTAGTATCTCGTCTCTATCTCCTCGTCTGGCATATGATAGAAGACCCATGATGTCCTTGCCTTAGCACACGAGATTGTGGAAGCCGTACGAGGTCGCAACGATTGGCATTTAGAGGTTTGGCTCTCGTCTAGGTGGCGCACCTGCTAACTGGGGAGTTCTAAAATGTCCTCTAATATTGATGAAGCTTTTCGCTGGCGGCGTCTGAACAAAAGGCAGGCGTTGTTGAGGAATTGGGCTTATCTCTACCCCACTGTAGAGTGATAGGGATGGGGGTTGAAGGTTGGTGTTGGGCGGCATGCCACCCTATAGGCTTGTGTTGATACCTCTACTACGCGTTTTTAGCACGTGTCATGGCATATCAGTCTGTCAAATTGTCAACAAATAAACGAACTTTTACTTCTAAAGTGACCACCCAATAAAAACAATGTATTGCCAATGTGGACATCCCCATATTATATTATTACAGTATGAAAGCCCGCATGTTGTATTGGTACAATATCCTGGAGCGCATATTATATCGTATGTATTGCAGTATACTGTTTTATTGTCATATTATTAGCAACACTATTGGCGAGTGACCATTTGATACCAGGGTGAAGACGCGCACCAATGAACGCCGGTGTAGTGGAAAAGAAGGTTGATCTTCAGCCGAGAAGTGGTCAAGTTCTTCAAGCTTGCTCGGGTAGGCTCAGGCGCTAAGAGATTAAAGCGGCGGCAGCTCAGGAACCCTTCTAGGAAATGGGTCCCGTAGAGATTCTGTCAACCGTCAGGATGAAGTCAGAGTCACAGAAAGAAGAGAGCTTGATTTCTATCTAATTGAATGGGAAATAATAGTGATAATATACATAAGAAAGGGAAGTGAAGCTCTTGGCGATATCGTAAGCGTTGAGGCTGTGCGAGTCCGTTGAGCATATTTCCTCCTTGGCGTTGACAGATTCTCATTTTATTCTGAGCTGTATTTGAACTACGTCAAAGGGGTAAATATCCATGAAACAACTTAAACAGCCTTGGCAAGGAGGACAGCCGGCTTCTCGTTGTTGGCATCATACGAGTAGATGCTGTACCAGTTCTTAAGGAACGAGTCGCCCACGGTAAAACCTGTTGCGGAGTTATCACCAGAAATAACGCCCGTACAGACATTTCCACTTTTCTCAGACGCAAAGTCGAGGCTGTTAATGACAAACTGCGTGCCAGACATTTGCAGAGCAACCTGAGGGTTCGAATCGCAAGGGTAGGTGTATTTGCCTCCGCTAACCGCCTTGGCGCCCGGAATAGCTTTGTACAACGCCGCAACGGCAGTAGTTGGGCCGTAAATGTAGGTGGTTCCGGTATCAATCGTGGCAATGCCAGAGGTTCTTGAGACGAGCTTGCCGCCAACGGCGAGACCGTCAAGCTTCACATTCCAATGGTCGTAGTTGACCACTGGGAGGACAGTAGGGTTGCTGGTGAACTTGGACGTGTCGCGGCCACCTATAGTGATCTCTGAATTGTCGGCAGTGCCCGACACAGAACGTCCAAGGTAGAATGAGAACTCATTCACAGAGACCTTTCCTTGGGCCATGGCAGCCTCGAAAAAGGTAGCCGGCTTGCCTTTAAGCAGACCAAAGCCCATACCCATAAGTGAATCAGGCGCAACATGGGCCGAACCGTCACGAACAGACAGCGAGACGACCTGCATCTTCTCGACGGACACACCAGCGACGCTGACAGTATCAAGGAAATTTTCGCCGCTTCGTTTGCCGCCGTCGCCATACGTTTTGGTCGTGATGTTGCCCTCATCGATGCCACCCTGGTTGTAGCGGGTTGGTCCGATACATTGATTGGCGGGGCAATTGGGGCCAGGGACAAAGAAGGTCGATGACCCTGTGTCGAACTTGACGGTAAAGGTCTGCGGGTTGGATGAGCCAACAAGGCCGTTGCCGTAGTAGTTGTCATCCTCGTAGCCGTCTGGGGAAAAGACCTTCATGGGCTCGCTGGAGCCAGCGCCAGCGCGCTTCTCGAGGTGCTCGCCGTAAACGGTCTCAGAGTTGTACTTGGCCACGAGATCACGGATATCCTTATCGATCTGCAATTCAGGTCGTTAGCATGCTGTTCGCTTAATAGGAGATGAGGGTTACAAACAGAGCCATCAGCGCGGCGGACAGAGTTGCTGCTGATGCGGGCCCTGGCCAGTGCCTCGGCAGCAACCAGCGCGGCTATAGAGAGGATGACAGAAGTCTTCATCATGAATGTGGCTTGTACGAAGTATGGGTTGTATCTTATGTGAGGATTGTAGAGACACTGAAAATTTTGGAGGCGGATGAGTTGAAGCTTTTATTCTATTTAACCTATTTGACTTGCCTCATCTTTCATTGACCATTGAGAGCCGGTTGAGTGCTTGAGTTTCAGCATATAGCACGAAGACTATGAAAGGAAGCTGAAGCCTCGCACTGCGTTTCAAGTAGAATACCGCATTGGGAAGGTATCGTGCCTATTGTTAGCTAGGGCTGCATTTGAGCAATGCCACTTGCCAGAAGTAGTAGGTCGAAGGTTTGAGATAGGGTCTAGAACCGTGTGCAGATGATCTAGATGGGAGTGGTGGTGGTGGTGGTGATGGTGGTGGAAGCTGGTGGCGTTGTGGCAAGCGCGCCACGCTGCCTTGATTTTGGCGCTGTACCTTTTTTTCTCTGTCTTGGAGTAGTTAGTACTCCGTACTCGTATATGTTTGCAACATCGTCATCGATAGTATTATCGACGACGAGAACGACAACAACGAACAACAAGGGGAGCTGTGTGAATCGTGGCATGTGCCTCCTTGCCGCCCAGAGGAAGAGTCAAGGATGGCTGTCTGTTGATCGCCAAGCTGCCACGCGGTATCGCCCATCCACGATCCCCATACATGGCCGCCGACCGCGATGCATGAAATCGCAGTTGTCAGCTTGGCAGTTGGCACCTTCCTGGCCTGGCAACTGGCAACCCTGGGCAAGGTTCGTCGGCACTCCCCTGCCGTCGTCGCCGGCTCTTGTCCTCGTTTGCGTCAGCGCTCCAGGGCCATCCCTGCCGCCTCCTCCTGTGATCTCCGCCCGATTCCCCATCCCGTCTACCCCATCCCGTCTTCCCCATCCCAAGCTCAATGATCCTATCACACGTCAGAAATCTCCTTACTTTGTTCCATTAGCACTTACCGCTATTGCGCTTCTTCATTCTGCATCTCCAAGTGCTCTACTAGCCCGGTTGAAGAAACATACATTTGCATGTGGCTGAGCAGAGCGCCGGTATCCGTGGAGCCGCTGTCAGCTACTTTCTGAGCTGTAGAACTGCGTATTGATGTTAGCTTGTGCAGTTCGCAGGAAAGAGCCAACGTACCTTATGCCGGTCGCGCCTCCGTAGTCGAGATGGTTCACGGCGGAGACGCCGTTTGGCTGAGCCAGGTATGTGTCTGGGAACATTGACTCGGACGATGGTTGAAGTGCTTGCATGTACTGGAGGGCATCCGCTAAGCTGGTGGCCTTGAGTGGCAGGCACCAAGCATGGTTTCCGCGCGGCCTGCCGCCGCCCAAAGGAAAGTTCGGGGCGATCCTACCGGCCGTTTCCAAGTGGTTCGGTGGTGCCCGTTCCAGTGCCATTGTGTCCTGTCGAGGATAAAGCATGATGCGACGAAGGCAAGGTCAATGGTTCTCAAAGAAAGACGTGAAGTTGGGTGAAGGCCAAAGTCAGCATGGGTCTCTGATGGGCCGTCCTGCAGCCATTTATACCAGCGCCAATGTCCCGACAGTCTGGCTCAGTTCAATGATCCTGGCCAATGAACAAGAAGCCATGCAGAGGTTCCTGCGCCGATGCCCCTGTCGAGAATGCTCCCACTATGAGTATCTCGAGAATCAAGCTCCACATATCGGACCTGCATGGTCGCCACCTCTTGCGATCGGGTAGGACGCGGGATGAAAGATCGGTCGATAAGGCTGTCCATCTCTACATAGAATTGTCCGTTGCGGTGGATTGTTAGTAGTTGCAACGATGAATAGCGAAGTGCAGGTCAGCAACAAGCTTCTAGAACAGTGTACAGGTAAACCAAGGGAGAGCAGTGAACGGAGGGCGACTGCATGGCCAAAATGATAGGCTCTGAAGGGAGAAAGAAAGGCCGATGCAGACCATTCTTTGCGCCGAGCTCGTGTAGCAGACGACCCGATCGACGCCAGACTCGACATACACAAGCTATCATCTGCAGGGTCCACTATTCCAGCTAATGCAGACTAGAGCCTTGTTTAGACCAGGCCGGTCTGGACGGTACTACTTACCGAGCATCCAGAGACCCATCGCCTGATATGATTCAGGACTTACGGCTGCGTTGTAGAGAGGCAAGAAAACCATCGCTAAGGGTTATCAAGTGTGCAGTACCCGATTCTGAAGCCGAATAACTGGCATGCTTAGCATGGAAGAAGGCTTCGAGCTCGAGACGGTCCCAGAAGAGAGTCAGGATCACTGCCCAGTCCCCGAGATCAGCAACGCCGAGGAAGTGGACAAGTACCGCAAGTTTGGGCCGTTTGGCAAGCTACACAATATTTGCATCGCTCTTCGAAAGAGCAGTCAACTTCTCGAGGACTTGTAGAAGCTCAACGGCAAACCGCCCCTACTGAACCTGTTCTTACGTGGGTTCAAAACGTCTGTACTCGCTGGCAATCCGATGAGGCAATGGCTTCGCGCGCTCTGCTGAGACGTACGGCTTTAAACAGGATGTTCTCCATCATCGAGGAACGTTGGGTTAGTCAAGGAGTAAAGAACAAGACAAACCAGCGATATTACAAAAAACAAAACTTTCCCTTGAGGAATGGAAGGCTGTTGCTGTGGTTCAGAAGATCCTTCAGCCATTCAAGGTGGCCTCAAAGCAACAGCAGGGCGAGGGTATTGCTGGTAAACGCTCAACTTCAGGAGGGGTCGATGAGTACTTCCAGGTGGTGGAGATGCTTCTTGACCACCTCGAGCTGGCCGTTCAAGGAGTGATAATCGAAGAAAATGACGACCAGATCATAGAAGAGGTTCCCCCGTTCGAGGATATGGAGGCAAAGACCGGGCGGCTTTTGAAGATTTACATCAAGCTCGGATGGAAGAAGCTGAACGACTACTATGGCATGCTGACCTCAACCGCCTACATAGCGACCGTTGTATTCCACCCCTGCAAGAAATGGCGAGCTCTAGAGCAGCTTTGGAACCAACTCCCGTCTCGCCAGACCTCAGGAAGGAAGCGGACGTATGAGAGAAGCTTAACGACAGCCCGGGAAGAGAAGTACAAGAGCATGGCTCATGAAATAACTGGTAATGCCGCTTCAGCAGCTGGGACTAATGATGCCTTGGACTATATTGAGCAGCGACTGGCATTCAGTCACTGATTTGTCCTGAATCTCAAGGGCGACAAAGTAAGCGACCAATGCAGTCAGCTGCGTTGCTAGCACATGACGAGCTTGATCAGTACCTATCAGAGCCATGGAGGGAGGATGGTAACGCCACTCAGATCTCGCCTGCGACGCCATATTGTGGCCATGGCTCAGTGCCTTCGTTCGTGGAGTAAAGCTGGTATTTATCAGCCAACTCTTCCTCTGGGTCTCCTTGAAGGGGACAATTGGAGGCAGGTTCTTCAATTGGCGGGCAGGATCACCGTAGATAGGGATAATGAGGACCAGCATTGAGCCATTGATCGATTCGATCGTCGATCGATATCGATCGATTGAAGGTGAGGATCGATATGTTTGTTTGTTTGTTTTATTCATAGTCTGTCCCAGCTGCCATTATGGCAGCTATGCAGCGTGCAGCTATAAATACAGGTGTTCCCGCTCCTTGCATCCAGAAATCAAGTCGCTCCGGCCAGAGCTGCTTCTTCCTTCCGCTCTGAGCAGTTGCACCACTGATAGCTCTAATGACTGTTCTGTGTCTCTGACTTGTCTGGCCTTTCCTGGCCCTCCTCTGCTTCTGTTTGACAATAATCACTCGTCTGCGGTAAAATTGAGCACTGTGGATGGGACTGCCCGGAGGGGCTCCCGTCCTGCGATGATCTTGGCTGCTTGTTCTGTATGTTTGCAATGTGCTACATGGAGTGCCGATGTGACCGTATGTATGGCAGTGGAAGTGTTTGTGGCTTTGCTCGTTGATGTGTTCCAGGTCCGTGTTGACTTGAGGCCATGTAGACATTGTTACATCAAAAGACGCGTCAGGACGCGTCTCTTGGAGTAACCGTCTGCTAGGACATAGGGTAACAATGAAGTTGCAAAATATGTGGTGTTTCGAATTGAAGTTCTGCGCTGTTGTTGTTGTTGTTGTTGTTGTTGTTGTTGTTGTTGTTGTTATGATGTCCCTTTGTTGAACAATGAATCGTTCAACCACCTCCGTCACGGCCCCTGCGCGTCCTCGTCAATCACGAAAACCGTAAACCGTTGTCGGGCAGGACAAATGGAGTACCCAAGTCCATTCTCCATCGTGGGGCGTACAGAGGGGCGCAACTCCCTCTACCGTACTGGGGCTGTAATGTTTGGTGTTTCGTGAGGTTCGGAGGCTCGGCTTTCGGCGCGTCGGCGCGTCATTGACAGGTGGATAACCGCGTCGTTGAACTCCTCTTGGCACCCGGAGACAGCCGAACTGTTTCTCTGAGAGTTCCCAGCGGACACCAGGTGGAGGTAGGAGCTCGTCGTCCGCCTGGTGAGGATCGATATGAATCGATCGATTCCGAACCCTGAACCCAGGCCCCCAATTTGTTGGCTGATTATCTGCCTCACTATATTACTCCACTATAGCCTCCCCTCCCCTGCGAGGTCTTTATTTATATAGTCCTGCGGTTCACAAATGATCAAGTTTCAAGGTCTTGGAAGCACATTGACATGTGCTAGAGTTCATGGGCTATTGATGGAGGAAGGTTGCTGACTGAGGTCCCTCCCTATATATCTGATGTACTCTATATCCACCCTTCCGCCGAGTCTTCGTCTAATAGTCTATGGCAACATACCGAACATCGATCCTTCTGATCAACGACTCAACCGGAAATAGCTTATTGATAGTCCAACCTAGAGGCGTGTAAGACCAGACCTTGTTGATGGCGACCGCCGCTCCTTGAACAATGGGCGTCTTGTTGGCCGCCTCTCTCATCAGCATCTCATTGATCACCCCGACAGGCGTGTAAGTCCAAGCCCTCACGACGGGGTGAATATTCCTATTGGCGATCTGCAGTTCTACGAGGATGGGAGCTGCGAGATGTGGTTCATGATCGAGGGCCCAGCGTACAATTACATGACCCTGACCGAGTTTGTCTTCGGTGCGGACAAGGCGGTCACGGGCATCAAGAACTTGGCGTTCAATGTGACCATGACAAAGGACAATAAGTAGGATACGGCACTGTGTGCATGAACTCTATTTGATGTGATTCAGGAGCAGATATAGATATATAGACATTCTTTCCTCTGGGGGTATTAGTTGGCCATGTTTGACTAGTGGTATTGGTATTCATCCCTTCATCATGTTCAACCGAACGCCGTACGAGTGCAACCCAACCGTTGCCTGTTTCCTACCATCCCAAACGACCGAAAGACAACCACAATGTACACTTATGACCCGTCAGACCTGACTCTCGTTGACCTGGCGCTCTCCATATCCTGCATATGCACTAGCTGTACCTCGTCGTTGTCCTTGTCGCCGTACTCGACCGCGCACGTCTTTTGGTAGGTGATTTGGTTCAGCTGAATCTCTGGCCGGTGCTGCGACCGCTCCACATGCGACGTCGTGCCCGTCCCGCGAGAGGGTCGGGCCTGCCCCCTCGCCGTCGACCGGTTCGCCCCGCTGGCGCTGGCGTACCTGGCGTAGCACCGCTGCGTCGTCTCCAGTAGGCGCAGGAATAGGCGCACGAGCAGCAGCCGCAGCGAGGGCAAGCACACACAGACAATGCCGACGCTGATCTCCACGGTGGACCACATGCCCACGTCGTAAAAGTCCCACGTGGCGTTCGGGGCGGCGGAGCCGAATTTGACGAGCGAATGGAGCCGGAGGATACTGACAATGGTGACGCTGGGACGGTCAGTTGGTGACAACTTCCGCGATAGGACAGGGGATAAAACCTACAAGGTACCCACGCAGAACATCATAGCCACTCCGACCTTCTTCCTCCAGTCCAGCTCGAGACCCTTGAGCTGCCATAGCGGAATGGCAAGCATCCAGCCGTCCACGGCGATGCTGATGGCCGCGTTGGACCAACCAATGGCGTTGAGGTCCAGACACTTTCCCTTGTGTTCCCCGTCCCACTTGACCCAGTAGTATGCAATTGGGGTGCATTGAAACGTCGCCGCGAATATAAAAGCAATGCCGAACATGGAGACAAAGATGATGGTGCCCCAGAGCAGCTGGCGCACTCCGGTACTCGGGAAGATGCGTACGTAGAAGAAGAGCAATGCGAGCTTCAGTAGCGCAACCTGGGCAAAGTAGATGACCTCCATGATATAAAAGTATCGGCCAAAGTTTTTGATGTTATCGTAGGTCAAGGTCCAGGCGTCGCGGCCCATACCATTGGGCGCGACACCGTAGGCGTTGAAGGCGGTGCTGGGTACGCCGCTGACACTCGTGATGAGCGTGAACCAGTCGTCGGCTCCAAAGTCGAGCTTGGCCCAGATCTTATAGCCAAAGCGCTGGACGACGAAGAGGGCCGAGATGATGCTGAAGGCGTTGGAGATGGCGACGTACTCGCGCGACCTGTCACGGATAGGCTCGTTGCAAGTCGTCGCTGTGAGGTTCTTAGCCACTGGAAAGGAGTCAATCAGCTGCTGTCACAACGAGGAAGTGGTTCGTGAACGTACAGAGGGCCTCCCTGATGGTGCAGCTGCCCATGATGCACGTAGTCACCAATTCCTGCACTGTCTGGTCGGCGCAGATGCACGTCTGGTTGGTGTCGGCGCATTCCGTTTTGCGGATTTCCTCTCCGAGGCATGACATCTACAGAGGTGACCTGTCAGCAATGCCCCAGATGACCGCAAGGGGCTGTACTCGAAAGGGACACGTACCGCACATTGGGGAATTTTAGACTCGGCCGAGTTCAGCGATGATTCCTGAGCCGTGGCTGCCGGCAAGGCCACGAGGGCCGCTGACAAGAACAACTTCCAAGGCTTCATTGTTGTCGGTGGTGAGCGTCGACAAGGAGCTCGTAGAACCGGGGCGGGACCGTCATGTATGTTATATGTCGCCAGCGAGGTGTAAGCGTGGTGAAACTGGGACGGGGCGGAGAGTTGCCCGGGGTATTGGCCGGCTGTTGAAAACTATTCGTAATGGCCGTGCTGAGCGAAAGATGTCGGGTATGTCAGAGGTATGTGCGCCGCCACACCGGTAGGTGAACCAGACAACAGCTCGCCAAGACCGGGACGGCAGCTATGAACTCGAGCAGAGCGAGGTGAGAGGGAAAGGGAGCAAATTCAGACAGCCGGCACACCGGGCATATAAACTACGTAGCTGCAACGATCTTCAGGCAGGCACCAGCATGTTGGTGGGAAAGGGTCGAGGGTGCGGCTGTCCGTTGTAGAAATGGCTGGGCCGAAAAGATGCATCCGACCAGCTTCGTGGGTTTGGATGCCCTCACGCTCCAGCTTCGGCCCGTGTCCGCCCACCATCCGTTCCCGAAAGCGGCATCTCATTCGCCCACGCTCGACATTCGGCCCATCAACTGAGCAAAGGCACTAGGCCACGAGCCATTGATGCAAGTCAGGGCCTCATAGGTATCGTCTCGGCGCGGGGAACTCGGAACTCGCGTCGAGAAGCACCGGCTTGTGGGCGAGTGGCGGCGGGTAAAGACTAGCCCAACGTTTGAGGCGTTGGAGCAAGGCATCTTGGGGTGCGTGGCTTCCCAAAAAGGCACAACGGTGGGCCGCCACTAGGCTCAGGAACGGCAGCAGCTTTTCGTCGACAAGCATAGGTTCAGGACAGTCGACGGCTGGATGGGGATGCATGGGTTTCGAGACACAGGTCGTGCGGATCCAGCCTGGCGGAACGGTGCTCCACAGCTGGAACAAGGACCCAAGGAGGTTGTCCGCGGACAGTCTCCGTCTCCAGCAGAGCCTCACGGACACTGGCGACCGGGGCAATGTTGGCAAGGAGCACTCCGTACTTGGTGAACTGCGGGCACAATCAAGGATGACCGCTGCCAGGATGGGCCACGGCAGTTTCTTGTCCAGATTGAACAATTTGCTAGCTCACTTCGGTCGACGCCTCCTGAGGTGCTTATCCGTCGTCTCATCCTAGGTTCCCAGACAAGCAGAAACACAGGCGGGGCATCGCGCCGCATGGCTTGCATGTGTGAATGAGGCGGCGGCCCGGGCTTGAAAGGCACCCGGCAAGGCGTCAACGACGAGCTCGAGCTGTGCATAGCGGGCAGTCTCGTGATCTGCGCTGGCAGATCGGAGAAGAGACCCTTGGAGGCTTGGACCGATCGAGTCGTGGGCCAGTAGCTGCCACTGTGGCTGCTCGGGCTGCCCGGCGCAGACGTCCGCTTCGAGCGAAGGCGACGCCGCCAAATGTGTCGCAACGGTGTTTTGGGTGGTCTGGATGGGTCGTCAGAACCTGTCCGCCGTATGAAATACGACGGCTAAAGAGGTTATCTACCGTGGCTTACCCGCGTCCGCCGTCCTTGGGCTGAATTTCGGCCCTGAATTTCGGCAATGGGAAAGGGAAGGGCGAGACGGGTCCTCCCTCGGTTAGCGGAGGAGATGGCAGCGATTCGATCGCAGGAAGCCCCGAGTGAGGTTTTTAATCTCTGCTTCGTCATTGCTGATTTCGTCATGGCTGCTGGCAGGGCTGCGTTTATTCCTGTCGCGACTGCTGTGGTGCAGGTGTTGGTGTTGCGACATGGAAATGAAGGATGCGGAGGGAGGGGCAAGGGGGTGAAAATCCTGGCCCAGACCCCGGGCTTGTCTCCTTCCTCCCCAGATGGGATGGACGTGAGTGCCTCAGTCCATCCTTTCGTCCATCTTTTCGTCCAACCGTGGCCGTCTTGGCCTCTGGCATCCTTGCTCGACACTATCTTTTCTTCCATAAGACACCTGCAGGTGCTCACTCCAGCGTGTATGCGTCAATATGCCGACACATATTCGCAGTTATTAATCTCCGGCCACCTCTGGGATTATTGAGTTGATTCCACCCTCACGGTTCGCCGATGCCACCCTCCAGGTCTGCCACGAGTCCACGACCTGCCGCGCGATCGACTTGTGTCTCGAATCTCCCTTGCTAGAGTTCCTGCAGGTGTGAGCCCCTCATCGACCATGTTACGGATGCATGCACGAATATGTGTGGCCACATCAAGCCGAAAGGAGTTTGGGCCAAGGCCGTTCCAAGCTGGCGGGCATCGCTCAATCTGTCCTCACATGAGACGAGACACCCCCAGACCCCCTGGCAAGTGCAACAAGGACACGCGCAAGAAGCCCAGGCACACGTGGAAGAAGCCTCGATGGCGGCCTTCCCATTCAATTGCTCGCATCTCGGTTTCGACACCCTAAGTGCATCTCCCATTCCCCGCGTTTAGCTTCAGGGTAGGCTCGAGGCCATGTGCACGAAACCAGCGACCAGATTGTGGCTGCCCCGGATGAAGGATCCAGATGCGGCAACGTGCCGTCAATGATGCTGATCTTTTGGTCTCGTGAGAGCGGCATCCACGGCAAGCCACGTTGCGGCGCGCGACGGCCACGGCCCTTTTCTGTTGGGTGGCTTGGATTTGATTATCGTGGGCTCCGGTTCGTCCGCCCATTCGCTGCCCGCTTCGTGACCCTTGTCATTCCGGATTCCCGGCCCGGTTCATGTCGTGGCCAGCCCGCATCTCGGTCACCTTTTGCCGTGCTTGTGGCTCCCATGGCCCACTGCTCGGTCAATGCTTGCGGTCTCTGCATCAGAGGCTCCATTGGAACACTTGGGGATCGCTCGACACCCCCTAGCCAGCTGAGAGAAAAAGAGAAGCGGACCAGAGCTAGTGAGATGGCTGGATGGCCACACCCACATCCGCCGGCCCCAGCTTCTCTAATTAGGTAGGCCCGAGTGGCGGAGGCGACCCCAGGCGAATCTGCGCTGCAGGGTCCCACTGTCCCGGATCTGCGCAAGGTCCACTGCCGCGGTTGGTTCCTTTAAGTTTGAGGGGTCCAGGTCGCTTAATATGCCGAGTCTACAGCACGTGGGGCCGGCCTAAGCTAACGCAACGAGGAAGGTTCGCGAGCAAGCAAGGGAACCGTATCAACTTGGACTTGTTGGCCAGGCAGGGGTTGGAGTCTTGACAGACTGTGTCGCGTGCCGATTCATCCGTCTAGGAAGGCCGTCTGTGTCACGCACGTAGCCAAATGCACCTGCCAAAGGTGAAAGTACACACTTTCGGTAAGTGCGGCTAATAGTGGCGTATTTATGTGACAGTCTGCCCATCGCCCTGCGCCTTCTGGCCTTGTTTTCCTTCCATTTTTTCCAACCTTCTTGCGGGGGGCGTGACGGGACCATCACGCGCTCGACCGTCCTCTGAAGCACGACTTGCGTTGTGTTGCCGCGCTGCCGAGTGACCCTCTTTAGGGTTTTCACGCTGCAAGTCATTCTATTCCGGTCTGTCTCGGTCTTGCTACCGGCCCCATCAAGGGTTTTTTTGGTCGTTATCGGTTCCTGGGCTGTGTTGTACGGGGTTCTCCGTACTCGTATGCACTTGGACGCATAAGGTAGCCATTCTGGGCGATGGATCGCGTGCAGAGCGATAGGACCACAGCCACCGGGGCTGAGGCTGGCAGTGACGACGTCGACCACAGCCACCGAGCGTCACAGCGCACTGCGCCGCCTTTGTGGCTGTCGTTGTCGACTCGTGCGTCTCGTGCGTCTTGTGCGCCTCGTGTGTCGCCGAGCGCAATGTATCCAGCAGAGGCGAGCGGCTTCGTCGATGATGGACGAGGATGAGAGGTCGACGAGCAGCAGCCTTTTCTCGAGGAGGGACGAGACGAAGACACGGAGGCAGCAGCTGCCGTCGCGCCTTCCCGGACACAGGCACAGCCACGTCCATGGTCACGGGGCGGCGCCAAGTACCGCTCGCAGCATCACGGATACTGCAAGCTGAGCCTCTTCATCCTCTTCTTTGCCGTCACCGTCTTGACCCTCGCCGGCGTCATCCTTAGCTTCCCGCCTAATACAGAGGTTCCTGCAGGTGACAACGACAACAACCACCCCGGGCATGACCATGACCCTGGCCAGCCGGATGAAGGCCACCATGACGGCCAAGAAGACGAGGGCCATCACGACGACGACAACTTGGCCACAGTCGTTCACCATCACGAAGACATCTCCAACGTGGCCCATCTAAGAGACACGTCCGAGTATGTCCTTAGTCCGTCCTGGGACATCCACTCTCCTCCAACCACGCACGAGTACCACTGGACCATCCTCGATGCCGACCTGAACCCGGACGGCGTCTGCCGCCCCATGGTCCTCATCAACAACCAGTTCCCGGGCCCTCTCATCGAGTGCAACGACGGCGACACCGTCATCGTCCACGTGGAGAACAAGGCCGTCAACGCCACCTCGATTCACTTCCACGGTCTGTTCCAGAACGGCACCAACTTCATGGACGGCACTGTCGGCGTCACCCAGTGCCCCATTGCTGCCAACCCTTCCCTCCCTAACAGTGGGCGGCGTCCGGGACAAACCATGCTATAAGTCGGCCTACCCGCCAGCTTCAGCGAGGGCCTTAGTCTACTCCGGACTTAGTGCGAACTCCAGAGACTGCTATCTGGCAAATTGGGTGCGGAGATCGCGAAGCTACGTCACGCGTGTGTCCTGTAAGGTTCCAACCTACCTTCCGAGAGCCGGTTGGGCGGTTGAGATGCGCGCTCATCTCCGGAGAGGCGGCGAGACCCACCGCTGCAGTGGTCAGCGCCCAGCGCCACATCAAGTCTTAGACAACCGCGGTGAAGTCCAACGGTGCTGCGCTCTTGCTGTCTTGATGCGCTGCAAA
Source organism: Tolypocladium sp. Sup5 PDA-1 (assembly GCA_000750105.3). NCBI lineage: Eukaryota > Fungi > Ascomycota > Sordariomycetes > Hypocreales > Ophiocordycipitaceae > Tolypocladium > Tolypocladium sp. Sup5 PDA-1. Next base: position 83,509 of record JPHH03000091.1, read on the forward strand.
ATTTAGAACCAGTGGCAAGTCGGTGCATGAATGCAGGCTTGGCCTCTCCACCGATCGATACCGGAATCGAGCTCGAGTGAAGTTTTCACGCTCAGGTTTGGCGGATAAGGGCTGGGGGAGAGGCCGTAGCTAGCGCAGTAGGTCCATCGTCAATCGTCCATCGTTCCATCGTCCTTCACCCGCTCTCTGGTCTGGCTCTATCCGCTGAACAACGATGCAGACACACACGCCCTTCCGTCCCCTGTCGCCCTCCTGTCGGCTGCTGCGAACAAGCTACGACTAACTGTATCGCTGCCCTGAGCTAGCCGCCAGTGGGTATCCCCCTCCCACAAGTTCTCCAGATAACCCACCGTCCCGTGCTGTGATGGTACGTGCATAGTACCGTCCACTTCAGAGGCATACCACACCACCGGGTTACGGACGTCGGGAGTACTGCGTCTACAGCCGTGGTACGTACTCTGGAAGTATGGAGAAGAGGCCCCCCTTGGCGGCGTAGGCGCCTTCGTACTACCACCGCTACTGGCTGCTAGCCAGGCCATCGCTTGACCATCCGTCCCTATTAGATGGAATCGGGTCTTCTGCACGCCACTGCTCTCCATATACATAACCGTCTCTGCGCCCGTTTCCCCTCTGCACACGATATCTTCAGAAGACGCTTCGTCTTGCCTCTCGTTCCCTTGTGCTTGCAATCCTTCACCTTTGCTCTCCTCCCAATCTCTCCTCCAACCCTCTACCTCTTCTCCCGTAGACGTTTCACTCCAACGTCACATCAAGCATCTGCAGTGATCGGGTACCACTGGCGCTCGTTCCATCGCTCTGTATCACCAACACCGGGAACGTTCACCGCCGCCATCAGCCCTGGGATTGCCCTCTGTTCGCCCGTGGCCATGACTGCTGCTCTCTCTCATCAGATGGTGTCTGTCAAGGATGCCGCTGCTGTCCGAAAGCGCAGAAGACGTGCCCCTGCCGGCGGCGCCTCGGACGACTGCTTCACCTGCTCCAAGCGAAACATCAAGTGCGACCGCCGGCGACCGTACTGCTCCCAATGTCTCGAGATTGGCAACGGGTGCTCTGGCTACAAGACCCAGCTGACATGGGGTGTCGGCATTGCCAGCCGAGGCAAGTTCCGCGGCCTGTCTCTGCCCATTGCAAAGGCGCCTCCTGTCTCCCGCGAGCCCAAGAAGACTCCCATCGGTCGTTCGCGGTCCAACTCGACCGCCCCCGTCATCGCCGCCCACTGGAGTGAGCATGAAGACCACCGGAGGCCGCATCACCGCGGTCCCATCGATATTCCGTCCATGTCTCACGTACCCGGATCGGCGCCCACGACCCCGTATCCTGGACCGGGCTACGACTACCTCTCCATGTCTCACCCGGAGAGCACGATGACCGTGCACCAGGGCAGCTGGGGCAGCGTTCACTACTCCTCCAACATGGTGCACTCCCCAGACGCAACGCCCAAATACTCGAAATTCCCTCTACCTCTCATCACCGACGGCCTCTCCTCGTCCGTGGACTCGGTCAGCGATGCCGACTACCTCTTGCCCCTCAGCCAGTCATCTTCGCGTAACGAGATGCCTTTTGGCAGCAGCGCGACCGTCATGTACGACAGCTATCCGGCGCACCAGAACTCTCCTATCCCGCAAAGTCCTCCATCGGCCCTCGTCCTCGACGGCAGCTGTGCGCCAACCTCATGTCTGAGCCTTGTCTATGCCCCCTCGGAACCGAGTTCGAGCCTCACCTCTCACCTGGACCCCTTCAACACGCACCTGGGCCATAAACTGGTGTGGGAGTGTGACGGCCTCGGTGAGCATCACATGGCGCCGTGTCTAGCCTTCCCGTTCTAATGAGGCAGCAGGTGTTCCTCAAGTCGACGCATACAGCACTAGCCCCAACCCTGTTGGCCACACTTGGACGTCGCCACATGGACGGGAGGATGAACTACAGTCGCTGCAATCCGAACACGCACAAGCCCGCTGGCCCGCCTTGCGCGGAGCTGATTCACTGCGCGGCGGCCCAGACCTCGTTGCCAGGATGCCCTTCTTTATGGATTACTAGAAAAACACCATGGCCCCTTCCATGGTATACATCGACGGCGCTCACAACCCCTTTCGAGGCCACGTCCTCCAGCTCGCCGCCAACAGCCAGAGCCTGCAGCACGCCTCACAAGGCTGGTACGCTTCCCTATTACCTTAATGGGAGGGCTGTTGCCAGAGCTTGGTCTGCTTCCGTTCCTGCATTGACCAAAGCGCGATACGGCGCAATCATCTCCACCATTACTATTCCCAATGTAAACTACTCGACGCGGCAATTACTTTCATGCGTCTCTGACTAATATTTTATGGTGGCCGTATCCAGGACATCAAGTTCATTCCAGGCAACAAGGAGAGTGCTGCTCTCACAACGTGAGCTCCCCATGTGTATCAAAGTTGCGAATCTTGCTAAATATTTCATTGCAGTGCTGTCCGGACTGGAGAAGTGTGGATCATCTACCCGTTCAGGAAGGATGCCAGTGGAAAGCAGGGTGTCCCTCAGCTTCTCTACGACCTTGGTGACAAGGCCAAGGAGTCGGTTGTACAAGGGCCACTGGACTGACATCCTCCCAGACGGCTCTCTCAGCTTCAATCGCACCATTGACTTTGATCACATTTTCACCAGGACCCGTGGTGGCGCGGTAAGTAACTGCCTCAATGGTTTCAGGCTCAGTGGATCACCTACTGTGCCAGCTCGTCAAGATATCATGCGGAAATCGCAGGCTAACACCTTTCCAGCGTCCTCACAATGTCGTCATATTCGATCTCACCGACCCCAAGAACCCCAAGCACTACTAAACGGGGCATTAGACAGTACAATGGCACGGTAGTAAGCCTGGCTCGCTCCTTCCAGGCCAACTTGCAGAGGCGGACATAATTTGCACCGATATATCTCCTTCGACTTACATATTCACGACTCCAATTTTAATTCATGGTAGCCTCAACTTGCGCCATTTTCTGCAGCCCTGAATCGTGCCTTCGTTCGTGATAAATTGACACGTGCTTGAATTTGACGCTCGTCATTGACATGCGTTGGCCGGTCTACTTGGCCAAGTGACAAATCATCAAATGGTGGCTGGATTGGCTTGGCAAAAGCCAGCAATCAACATAGGTCCCTGCCTTTCCACGTTCGCGGGGCACGCCGATACCGAGCTACACAGACGGCTTCCCCATCCCGGTAGTCTGTAGTACTCCGTACCTCGCGTGCCCAGCCATCGACCGCCATTGTTGGAACTCAGGCCCCTTCCCAATTGGCCATTGACAAGATCAACCATCACGACCGCCATATAAATGAAAATGAGTCTAACAAGGTTGGGTGTTTGGGAAGCCGAGCTGCATCGTCGCCACCTCGACTCTTTGAGGCTCATCTGCCGAGCCTGCTCCCACTCGTGCATCCCCGCTTACTCCAGCGTAGGAAGACCCTCCACACGCCAAGGCTCGGGTATCGGCAAATCCACGCCCTACTCGTCGATTAATGCAAAAGAACTTTGAGTCGACCACTGAAACGGGGCAACGTCTAGCCAAGATTTCTGCTCTCTCCATACCACTTCGGGATGTGGGGAACAGTCGTTCCGGTGCCGCTGTTGGTCGAGGCTATGGTGGCACCAACTAGCACCAACAAAACAAGATGTGGTCCAGGGCCGTCCAGGGACCAGAGTTAGCAGCCAGCCATTGGCGTCGCAGTTGTATCAGCTGCTCAAACTGGAAGCATCCCCGTCCGGGGATGGGAGCCACATGATCCTTTCCCCAGGCTCGAGTCAGGCCACCAGCCGCCTATACCTTTGAAGCAGCTCCATGTCGAGATAAAGGCGGTGTTGTCAGGATCGGCAGCAGTCTCGCCGCTCTAATCATCACCCATAAATACTCACTTCCTGGCATCCCAGGACGACTGCACCCTTCTGGTAGCACACATACTCTTCCATGCGAACTCTCATTTCATTCGGATTGCTGATCGCGTCGGCTGCAATGGTGACGTCGGAGTCAACTGTGGCCAACGCTCAACCGACCGCTTCTCCCACCACCTCCAATCAGACAGACTCAAACTCCTATGCAAACCCAAATCTGCGCGTCCTCATCCCGGTCATCACTATCCTAAGCATTCTCGGAATCATCATCTTCGGCTGGCTCGGACTGCCGTGGCAGAAGCTCAGGAAGCGGAAGCCACGCCCGGTCACCCACAAGCTCGATCCGATCATCGCCGCGGAACCTGAGCTCGAAGGCGGCCGAGGTCATGGCTTTGCCACAGAACTACAACGCTGCGTTTGAACTATCTCACATGGACGCTTTGAAGATTGGGAGCAGGGGTTCGGCGGAGCACGGCGACAGTTCAAGTGCCAGCCACAATGCTCTTGGCTATTGGCGACGTCGACTAAGAAGCCGCTAACGAATTTCGGCATCCGGAAAGCGAAAGCGAGTATCCATGGCATAAAGGAAGTTGCCTAGATGTCTGGAACCCCAGCCTCCAGTGTCTTGGGGTTTCCCACCATTTCCACTCCATCGTTTTTGTAATACCACACAGTCCCGGGAGTGAAACTGATGTTCCTCTAATGTACAGTCTCTCGTCCGAATAATTGAAAATCTTCAGTGGTCGTGGGATGGATCATCTGAGAGAGAAGATGGGTTAATGGAGGTGGCAGCTAAGAGGTCGAGCCGCGACTCACAAGGTTGGTTGTGGTGAACGTTCATTGCTGGAACTGAACGGACTGGCACCCGCCTGTCGCCTTGCAATATTCCAGACAGAATCCTGATCCCTCCTCGTCTTTCTTCCCGAGGAAGTCACAGTAGCATTGGCATCTGTGTCTCTCACACGCCTGACAGGCCTTGGCGCCATTTCCTTGAACAGGTGCTTTGCACCGCGTATGCGCCGGACATGTGACACAAGGAGCAAAGCGAGGACGACACGCCCCCGATGACATAGCGCCGAATACGGAGCGCCGAATACGGCGGAAGCTGGTTAGGTTAGTGGACGGAGTGCAGGCGGCCGCGCCGGCGGCCGCGCCGGCGTGGCGGTTCTGTCACCCACCTCACCAACGCACAGGCGGAGTCTGTAAACCATCCGACCCTCCGAGCCGCTGAACCCCAGATTAATGCCATCAGCCCATTCGACGTAGCTCCCCCTTGCCCCCAAGCCCGCGAAGCTTCCTACACCTCACTATCGCTCTAATTCACCACCTTCATTGCCTTTCGACTCTGCACTGAAGCCAACTCCATCCATTGTCGTCGAACAGCATGGCTAGTGCAACAGGCCGCGGCACGGGTGCAGCCAGGTCGCGCAACCGGGCCAGCGACGCGGAGCTCGGATTCCCCAAGAAGCCCAGAATCGAGGCCAAGACAGAGCGCACGCGATGGAGAATGAAGGACGATGACAGTCGCCACACGTGGCACTATTTGACAGACGACAAAGCTGCCAAGGATTGGCCGCAGAGCTATGCCGAAAAGTACTACATGAATCTGCCTTTGGTAAGACGTGGCCAGACACCTCGCCCGCCAGCACATTG
>JPHH03000092.1:0-87134 GCA_000750105.3 Tolypocladium sp. Sup5 PDA-1
TGTTGTTGTTGTTGTTGTTGTTGTTGTTGTTGTTGTTGTTGTTGTTGTTGTTGTTGTTGTTGTTGTTGTTGTTGTTGTGATGTCCATTTGTTGAACAATGAATCGTTCAACCACCTCTGTCCCGGCTCCCGCGCGTCCTCGTCAATCTCGAAAACCGTAAACCGTTGTCGGGCAGGACAAATGGAGTACCCAAGTCCATTCTCCAGCAGGGTGGTTTTCCATACCTAAATATGGAAATCCCCTTTCCATGGATGGCATGGAATAAGTATGGATATGGATCCATCGGATTTCCATACTCTTTCCATCATTGGCCAAATGAACGTCACTTACAGGGCCCTTACAGGGTATTATTCCAGGGGCCCACCAAATTACCTTCCCCACCAAATCCCACCATATTGCCGAGATGACAATGGACTCTGAAACTGTGTTGTCTTTTTTCGATTCTGAATCCATTATTTCAGATTCTTCGACGTCTAGATCTCGAAACACAAGAGGCAAAGCAGCTGTTGGGACATGGCAACATGCCCGCACGGAACTGAAAGGAGAAGAGGAGTTTAAAGGCAGGAACCGTCTGCTGTATTGTCTTCATTGTCCCAAGGAGTCGCCATACAGCAGTCCGGTTACTACCAACTTTCGAAGACATCTTGAGGCTAAGCACGATATCCGTGTTATTGAGGATTTAACTCCTCTTCAGTCAACCATCTTCGAAGGATTTGAACAACTCTACCAGCAAGCAAGGGACCTGGGCCGTACGACTGAGATTGAGTCGCAGGTCTTCAAAAGCTACCTTGACCAAGAGAAGATCAACAAAGCACTAGCTTGGTTAATCGTCATACGAAACCTCCCATACCGGATTGTTGAATCTCGTGAATTTCACCTCTTCATTTCTACCCTAAACCTCGTCGCGAAGGACTTCCTCCCCTCGGCCACATTACAACACCTTCATCACCCCTACAGTGCGGCCTACCTCAAGGATCGCCGGTCTCGCTCATACTCTTCCTGCTATACACGGAGCCGATCTACCGCCTAGGCAACTCAAAGGGACGCTTCGGCTATGCAGACGACACTGGCATCTTATGTGTAGGCAAAACTCTGGATGAGACCGCTGTTAAAGCTTCACACTACGTCCACGAACTCGTGACGTGGGGCGCGGCGAACGGGATAGCTTTCGACCCAAAGAAGACTGAAGTCATGCACTTCTCCCGAACCACCCCTAAAGCCGCGCCGCCGGTCTTTCACGGCGACATAGAAAAGCGACCCGAACGTGCCATGCGGTGGCTAGGTATCTGGCTGGACAGTACGTTGACTTTCAAGATCCATGTCGAGAAGTGGACGGCCAAAGCGCAAGCCGTGGCCTACCACCTCAGAGGATTGGCAAACACCAAATATGGCCCTCTCCCGAGCGCCGTGCGAAGAGCCGTCCGTGCCTGCATCGAACCAGTGCTACTCTACGGAGCAGAGGCATAGTACCCAGGTACAACCTACCCGCGATGGACACAGCCGACCAAGGAGGGTCCATCAAGGATCCAACAACTCATCCGGAGGATGAGCAAGTCGCTCAACACATCCATGAGGGCTATTCTGCCGGTCTGGAGGACGACGCCTCTTAACGCCCTGCACCGTGAATCAGGCATACCACCGGTCTCGCAACTACTCGAGGTGCGTCGAATGTGCTTCGCCGCCCGACTCAAGTCTCTCGACGAAGCCCACCCGCTTGCGAAGCGAACAGTTCTGCCGAAAGCCCCTATCATACACAGGACGATCAAACGGAAGTACCAAGTACCGCGACAAAGCTTCCGAACCAGATTGCGGCGCGCCGACGGGCTGTTTCCCAGTTGCGCGAGACCCGCGACGGACAGCAACAGTCCCTTCAAACCGCCTCCAAAGACGAGTCGGCGGCAGAGTTCCGAGACTGGCTTCGGTCAGTGAGCCCACAGACCCCGGTCGTCTATTCGGACGGATCGCTCTCCTCGGAGGGAGCCGCCGGATATGGCTATGTCATACATCGAAACGGACTCACCGTCCTGAGCGGCAGCGGCCGCCTCGGCCCTGCTGAGGTCTTCGATGCCGAAGCAAAAGGCGCTTTAGAGGGACTGCGTGCCGCTCTGAGCCTCCCCGACCCGGAACGAATCATCGTGTGCCTCGACAACCTCGCAGCCGCAACGTGCCTGAGAGGCATGCCATCCGACTCCTCCCAGGAAGTCTTCCTTGAATTCCAAGCTCTGGCCGCAGAACATGATGCCACAGAGGTCCACTGGATCCCCGGCCACACCAACATCCAAGGCAACGAGCAGGCAGACGCCTTAGCAAAGGCAGGAACCTGTCAACCCGAGCCTGCAGGTGCTCTCCCGACACTAGCATATCTGCGCAAGGCCGCTAGACAGTGGCCCAAAGACGCATTTAAAGCCTGGTGGGAAGCATCTGCACCCGAACAGTATAGAGCCCTAGGCCTCAAGCCCACGACTGGCTGTCCACCCGAACTCGCACTCTCCCGAACAAGCCAGACAGTTTACCCAACACCAGACGAGAGTCAAAGAGGCTCTCGACGCCCGGATGATCAAGATGATCAATCCGATCAGTCAGAGGACCGCTCTGATCAGGAAAGCGAGACATCAACGGTAAGTCTGGGAGTCTCCAGTGTCCTAGCTCAAGGCCGCTTGAACTCGTCGAGGTTCTTCAGGACCTGCTTAAACTTGCTGGTGGGGGAGTGGCGGGGTGATTGACGCCTGGCAGATACGGAGACACTCTCGGAACGCACGGTGTGCGGGCTGGCGCCGCGGGAGACGCTCGCTCCACACGGAGCGCCCCGCCCACCAGGGCGGGGAACGGTAATGGAAGCCGGATTTGTCTGCGGCCCGGTTGGCCAAGTCGCGGGGTAACACATGTTGGTGTCCCAACCAGCAAAGCGGGATAGCCGCGTACAAAACATTGACAATCCTTATTGCCTGTACGAGGATTCCATCCGGCCACTGCAGTGGCTCGTTCCAGCCGCAGGCAGTGTTCGACTACGAGGATTGTTAGGGTACCACCGAGCATCCGTACTGTTTGGCCACCGAGGATGGCTGAAGGTTGTTCGAAAGGCTTATCAGGTGGAAGTGGCCTTTGTTACTGTACAAAACACTTCTTATGCTTACTCCATTCCTGGTCCTAAACATTTTATCTTTTTTCTTCTTCAAATTGGATCCCTCAGCCGCGCGACGATCGGGACGGGGTTATGTCCCTTCACGTATCCCCTGGCTTCTCTTACCACTATCAGCACTCAAGTCTTGCCAGCAATGGTACTTCTCTGGTACCACGGCAGTTCCCGCCTCAATGCCCCTCCGTGCAGAGATCATGGCATCGAGGCATCTATTCAGCAAGATGCGGTCTTGGGTTAGTGGGAAGAGGGTCGGCAAGGAGGGTCCTGCCACCGCATCTGTTGTACGGACGACAGCACCCCCGAGTCATCAATGCGATGTGGTGTTGTGTGGTGATGTGACACAGCCTGGTGTGTATTCGTTCTCCCTCAATAAACTAAATAGAATTAAGCATTTATAGCGATATCCTGTCCTCGTCTTAGTATAGTTTCTGCTCGATAATTGCCTGCTCTGGGCTTACCTCTTCTATCCCTCTAGCATCTTTTGTATGATTTCCAGATAGCTCCAAGGGTCATGCGCCGCCAATATTGCGTTTTTCCAAGCCTTCGCCCACCAAGGGTGGTTGTCCAGTGGGTCGTGTAGCGGCACCTCCAGCCCTACATGTGTCCATGTTTGAGTGTTGCCAAATCCCTTCCATTTGACCCAGTAGGGTGCGTTCGCTGAATACTGGGCGGGGAGCGCCTCGGTATATTCGTTTGGCACCCGTGGGACCGGGTCGGACGGTATAGCGAGCCGATAAGTGGTTATGGGGCGATTTGCAAACTCTGCAGCGAAGTGTGCGTTGCCAACCCTGGGTGACCCGAGAGATAGACAGGTAATAGGTACCCCTGGATATGCTGTGCTGCACCACAATGCGCATAATGTTGCTAACGCTCCGCCGAGACTGTGGCCACACGTCTCAATTTTTCGGAGATTCCGGCGATTCCGGCCATGGTTAAACAGGAGATTAATACTCATGCTTAGAGCCCCCCTAAGTCCGTCGAAATCACGTAAGAACCCTTCATGAACAAGCACGGTCGGGTCCTGAATCCAGGCAGGATTTGTGAGGCAAAAGGAGCCATCCGTCAGCAAGTTCACACCCAGTCCGACCCATCGTTCTGACTTCTGCCAGTTCCCCCAGGTCATTGGGAAATCGGTCCCCCGAAATGCCATTACCAGAGTGTCGTTCCCACGGATGCCCAAGTGTACATGGTTATGAGAAGTCCGTGTACTTGACTGTACCTGGCGGGCAGCAAACGGCATTCCATTTAGCTCGCCCTCTGGCACGTGGGATCGAAACTCATAACCGTGGCCGTTATGATATGCCCACGCAGAATATCGAACCAGATGCCGGTAATTACCGACATTGCCCACAGGGTTGGCCATGGTATGTTGTAATTAGGGACCCTTACTGTTAAGAGTCAGGAGCAGGGAGATTTGATTAGCAGCCTGGGTTATAGGAGCGTATGGCGCCGTTATTTTTATACCCTGTGCGGTTTTAGTAGGCACTCTAATAAGGTTACGCCCATGGCCTAAAACAGAGTTATTAAGGTCGATGATTACATGCTTGCGTGGGTGATCTGCCTGTTTGCAATAACTCTAGATGTTCGAGATAGCGCAGCTTAAATTTACATGTGATCAATCTAGTGGCCCAAGACTTGGTTTGGCGTAGGCGGCAAGCTCAATATCGCAAACTAAACTTAAACGCCAGCTCAAATTTACATATGATTAATCTAGTTTGGCCCAGGACTTAGTTTGGCGAAGGCGGGGCAGCTGAATGTTATGAACTAAACTTAAACGCCAGCTCAAATTTACATATTGATTAATCTAGTTTGGCCCAGGACTTAGTTTGGCGAAGGCGGGGGAGCTGAATGTTATGAACTAACTTAAACACCACAGATATCATACGTTGTAATACTAAAGACCGCGAAACCAAAAGTCAGTGGATCATAATCTTCCTCGATAGCATCCCAGAATAAGTACCAGCACTCGCGACATGCGCACTCCAGCCAGGAACACTCTTCACCATCCATAACATGCAAATTACATCGACCACACTTCCAACAAACGATTCTATGGTTTTTCTGCATATCTTAGAATCGATCCGCCATCTAGCCCGATATGCGGCCTTCGCATCCGGCGACGCTGATGGCACTGAGATTCGAATGCTCGCACCAGAGCTACAAGGGCCTCCTAAGGTCCGGAAACTTGAAGCGAAGGGCCCGTCATTTCTGACTCGGAACACCAGCGTACATTTGGGTATCCGTAATGTGCGGACTTTGGTCGTTGTGTTTAGCGGCTGCGACGCTCCGTGGCTCTACGAGGACTATTTAGTCCGACCCGACTCATTGTACGGACTTTTCAGCTATGTTGCTACGGATTTTCGTTCTAGCTTAAAGCAGATTGGCTGGAACGGTGGTCCAGAAGACGCATGGGTACACGAACACTACCTGCTGATCTTTAACGAGCTGCGCGACGATCTCCACAAACATATCGGAAGCTTGTTAGAGCTAATGCCGGAGGGGGGCCCTCGCCCAACGAAGATTGAAGTCTGTGGTCACGGCCTGGGCGGAGCATTAGCGACTCTGTGTGCTTTATGGTGTGCGACACGGTGGAAGGATATCACCTGTGTCACCCTCGGGTCTCCGATGGTTGGAGACGAAAGGTTTGCTGACGAGTTTCGGAGACGAGAAATTAAGTGCTACCGACTCGTGATGGAATCCGACCCTTTCGCAGCCATGCCATATGTGCATCGTTATCGCGGCGCACCAACGTGGCAACATGTCGGCGAGAAAATCCTTCTTTTCCGTCACGAAGGGGATGTCAAGAGCGTTGGGAATCTCTCCAGGAGTTCTGATACCGTGGGACGGTTTATTAAGTCTAAAATTGCTGACATGGAACCCTTTGTCGTCTCCCTTGGATTACATTCCGGATGGTGGATTTGGTATTGGTTGCTGAAGGGCGTTCAGCTTCTATTGAATGTTTCAGTACATAGCCCTATGGCGTATATGACAAGTTTCCAAGTGCTCATGGAGGATGAACTTTGGGATATGGACATATGTCGGATATAGCGGTTGATTTAGGCAGCCCTTGGGCAGAGGAAGAAGCAAGCCTCGGCTAACTACGGAGGTTAGTGGCCTGCTGACTAGATAGCGAACTAGATATCTGGTCTGATGAATAGATAGTTGATGTGCTAATCTATTAGTCGGGCTGCTGATCCCTATGGCTGAGAAAAAGCAAGGAAAAGGCCGGCTAGGCACGGAGGCAACTGGAAGCTAAAGAGGGAAAGATTTCACTTACATGGATGACAAGGAAGTCAAGGCATGCATCAATTGATCAAGAATTGGGATTATAATGCTGCAGGTACGCTCTCGCTCCACCCCCACTATCCTCTAGAGGGTACGCTCCACTGTCCTCTGGAGGATTAAGCTCTACCCCGTGCGCTCTTCTAGAGCCCCTCCCAAAACACAATCCAGGAAACGCGATATACATAATGCCCCGACGCTTGCGATCCTCTAGAGGACGGCCCTCTAGAGGATGATAAGCGCCATACACCTCTACCAGGGTGCTTAACTATCCTCTGGAGGATGACAGGGGGGAAAGGGCGCTTAAACCCATCCTCTAGAGGATGGACCCCTCCCCGAACACAATCCAGAAAACGCGATATAGTGCCACGACGCTTGCGATTCTCTAGAGGACCGCCCTCTAGAAGATCGCAAGAGGGGTATGGCACTTGGCCGGGCCGACAGTTCGTGCAAGTCGCAGCGCTAAACTGTCCATCCTAGTCTACTGTACCAGGCTGAACACAGGCTGCCCGTCCGTTCGTATCGGGTTCTCCTCATCGCAATCACAGGCGTAACCCCAAGTCTCCAAAAACTCCCTTGCCAATGCATGACTCGATTCAGCAGTGTTATCCGGGCCGTCTTCGATATCCAGCCCACTTCGGGCATCTGAGATGTCCGACTCTGAATCGGATTCGGCTTCAAAGATGGGTTCTGATTGGAACTCGGGGTCGGAATTTGCCACCTCGTCGCTTCCTTCCCGACCGTGTAAGTTCTCAGCTGCCAGGCCTCGATTCGAATCACCTTCAGACATGGTATGAATGTCGTCTGTATTTCCTGTCTCCGTATTTGAGCGAACCGACTCGTCAAGATACCCAGGCACCAACGATCCACCGCCGTCTTCATTTGTAGCAGGGTCCACGACGGCATGGCTCGGTTCGGTTGGGGCGAGGACTGTCTCGTAGTCGGTGGAAGGAATGTCGTCGTCTACATGCGCTACTTCGTATGAGGGTATAGCGCTCGCTCGTGTCGGTTCTGGCGGCCAAGATGACTGGATAATGTTGCTTTGCTGAGTCGTGCGACACAACCCCTCTGTGTGCCGTGATTTGGTCCAAGTGCGTTATCGCTTCAACGGAAGATGTAGCGTGCTCGGCCGATTGCAAATAAGCATCATCGCTTGTGCTGTCGTTCTCTTCCCAATCGTTTGAAAAGGAGTTTGGAGGTGATGTGGCCATTCGGCCTGCCAATTGAGCAGCATCTGCAAGGACAGCGAGACAGCTCGAGGATCCGTTTTGCACCTGGTTTGTGAATGATGGCGGCGCAGCTTGTGTCTCTTGGGCGACGTAAACTTGGAACCGCTGTGTTGCAGTCGGCTGAAGCCTGTGAGGTGATCATGTGACTTTCATACTTTATGAATGGCCTCATTTTATGAATATTGTGTAAATAGCTTAAGTCAGAGTTTTTCTTAGGAATCTCTTTCTCTCGTTGTAAACAATCATTTTGCCGAAGCTGCACTTGACCTCGTTCGTGCTCTTGTACCGTCACACCGCTGGAACCACCCCACGTTCCAGAAACTAAACCAAGTGCTTTATGATAGTGATTTCGAGCGAAACGGCCGAAAGAGCTTCCAGGAGCATTACGACCTAGTACGATCATTGGTCCCTCCGGAGAGGTTGCTCGAATATCATGTCAGCGACGGGTGGAAACCCTTGTGCAAGTTCCTGGACAAGCTGATTCCATCGGAAGACGTTCCCGTTATTAACCAGACGGCTGGGTTCAAGAAAAAGCTCCGCAATAGGAATGTGGCCAACATCAAGGCCCAGTTGAAACGGGTCCTGGATGTCTGTGCTTCCGCTGTGCTTCTTGTGTCGGTGGTGTCGGCGTTGAGGCCCGATTGCCAACTTGCAAGATACATACTAAATAATATGCCACTAACCTCGTCTGCTTGCTGCCTCGAAGTGTCTTCACGATCGGACAGTATAACATCGAACATTGCGGCCTCAGTCATTTTGAACCCGGACCTTGGCATCCGATGGCTCGAGGCTAACTGGACCTCCCTAGAGCAGCTATGATGGCTTCGGGATGCAAAAGATGGTTTCAAGGATTACTTTGAGCGTTGTCACTCAAACGACGACGTGGCCGTCGAGGTCGCGGTGCCCACTATAACGCCCCGGCCTGAACAAAGCAAGTTTGAGCAGTGGGTGCAACGCCGACAGCCTCAGCTCTCAGCAACAGGCTGCGAACTTGACCGATACTTTAGGCTTGAACCGGAGCCAGTGAATGACCCAGTTCAGTGGTAGATAGATCATAGGAACGCTTTCCCGCAGCTAAGCAGATTTGCCTTGGATGCCCTTGCAATTCCAGCTATGGCAACTGACTGTGAGAGGGCATTTAGTCTGGCAAAGCTTACAGTGACCTCACAAAGGCATTCCTTGCTTGGATTGACCGTTAAGAAACTGCAATTGCTGAAAAACTGGATCAGGGGAGGGTGTGTTACGCTAGGGGGGCTGTGCTTGAGCAGCAAGGCCAGTGAGAACCCAGGCTAGGATCCCGGAAGATGGCGATAGCTTCATCCTGACCTACGATATATCAGATATCAATCAATCGATCAGATCAGATCAGATATAGAGGGTGAACAATCAGTTCAGTTCAGATATAGGTCCAGATCTGATCTGGTTCATCTGGCGGCAGTGCTGGCTGTCGCCTCGTACGCTCCGTGCTGTACATGGACGGGTGCAATGTTGCCACGCACAACCCCAAGAGATGGCAGCTTTTAACTGGCATAAAGACACAATTTGAATCCCATCCATGGATCAATTGCAAAGGCACAGCCACTGCCAATCATGGCCGTTGATCGATAATACCCCACACGCCCACTACCCGCAATGTGAACGATCCGTGGAGATGCTGCGGCCTTCATGGCTACGCTCAGGGCGCATTTTCGACTCTCAGAGACCGCATCCCCGTGGCTACAAGTCCCAAAGCCAGCTACCGTAACTTGTTGCCGTGAAAGGCCGGTTCAGTCCGATTGGACGAGACGGTTTTCCGTGAGGCTTTTACGAGCAAGAACTTCCCAGGGTAGCTGTACTCCTGTCCTTTTACAGACTTTATGGGTCCGCAGCGATCCTATGCTCTTGTCCATTTGTTCCCTTAGACGATGGGTGGGTGGATGTCCATCATTGACCTTCGCAGAGGCACCCGTTCACGGCGACCGCTAGTCGACAAATGAACAAGTTCCATAATGTAGGCGAAATTATGTGGTCTCCACCCCGGAGGGCGTGTAGGTGATTAACCCTTCTTGATACTCCTGTACGGTGGTCCTCCCGCAGGCGAGCGACGCACTCGCTCGATCAAGAGCACCATACGTTTCTGTTGGCATCTTCTCACTCCCTGAATGGATGTCCTAGGGTAACCGACGATGAATAGATCAGTCTGATCCGGAAGATGCTTCGAAGCAAGCCATATAGTACCGCACCTGAACAGTTTTGAGAGACATGTTTCCATTCACTTGCTCTGCGGTCGCTCTATGCGCAACGTGCTCGACTGCAAAACTTTCCGGCCTGTCCGTGGCGTCTGCCTTTGGTCGTCTTCCTGACTACACTTGTCCATTATTTTCTGTGTCGGTCCGGAAGTTCGACCCCTGCCTGTTGACACCGTTCGGCGACTGTCGTGTGGTGACTTCCACTGGCCACCCAGTGCTGTACCTGAGGCTATTGTGGACATGGCGTCACAGTTGCCGCATGCCTATCTCACTAGACAACAAAAGTCTTACGCCAATGCAGGTACTCGTAGCCTGTTGCGCCGTTTTCGCCTTCTGGTGCTGCTTGGCATTTCGGGCTTCGCTAGGCGTATTCATCACGGAGGGGCAAGTATTTCGTAACGACATGGCCTTGATTCCGTGGCTGCAGTAACATCATCAGAACCAGGGCAGATAGTCACTGTTTGCATCCGACGCGTCGCATCGCGTGGCAGATTTTCGCCGCGTCAACAGTCCGTGCAGCTATCAGGAAAGGCTGCGCTGTCGCGTCTGATAAAATGGAGATGAAGGACGTACGCTTCTGGGCGTCGAATGTTGCCGTACGTCACCGCTGGGGAGGCCAAGCTCTTCTTTCACTGATGTACTGAGCAGACTTGCTTCGCAGCTACCAGCAAGATGGATATGAACCACCACGATATTGTCCTCGACCAGACAGGCTCTGAGACGTCGTCAACGCTACATTCGTCTCCCTGTCCATCGAGACTTTCTACCCAGTCCTCATTCTTGTCACGTCCAACGCCGCAGACCCCGCCAAGAAAGACGCTCAACCTGGATGAGAACCCTACCCCAAGCGAGATAGCCACGTTTCCGTTCGGGCTCTTCAACGACGAGCTTCGAGCGGCTACGCCTCCGAGGTCACATGGCGCCAAGGTCGCCTGGTGGTGGGTGAAGGGGTTTCGTATGAGGCTCAAG
The DNA here is from genome assembly GCA_000750105.3 of Tolypocladium sp. Sup5 PDA-1. Taxonomy (NCBI): domain Eukaryota; kingdom Fungi; phylum Ascomycota; class Sordariomycetes; order Hypocreales; family Ophiocordycipitaceae; genus Tolypocladium; species Tolypocladium sp. Sup5 PDA-1. The sequence continues at coordinate 10,848 of JPHH03000092.1, forward strand.
AGCAATAGCAAGAAGCTTCGCTGGGTGTGCCGCATGTGCGTGAAGAAGAAGTGCCGGACCATCTCGCACTTCTCGTACGAATCCAACGGCAGTGCCAATATTATCAAGCACCTCCGAGATATCCATGGGATTAAGGTGAGCAGTAACTCGCTCCGCAATTAAGGTCCCAACTGAAATTTGCAGGACCCGGCAAGGAAAGACGGAACACCGCCCAGCCGCACCAAGACACTAGCAGAACACTTTGGAGTGACTGCAGCCCCAGCTGACCAGCGTATCTTCTCTACTATCCTTGGAAGGTTTAAAGTTGGCGCATTCGAAGAGCTTCTCGTCGACTGGATAACACACGACAACCTCCCCTTCCGAGCAATCGAGAGTGAGCGTCTCCGCCGCCTCATTGAGTTTTGTTAACCCGGTGTACAAGGACAAGATACCGTCTTCCGCTGTCCTTCGATCCCGACTGCGATCGATCTATAATGGCGCGAAAGGAGCTGTCAGAGAACATCTGAAAACTGCTCGTAGCAAGATTCATATCACCTTTGACGGCTGGACGTCTCGCAATCAGCTCTCGTTGCTTGGGGTCAACTGCTTCTTCGTCGACCAACAATGGCGGCATCGCAAACTGCTTCTTGCCCTTCCGGCCGTATCCGGACGCCATACTGGGGACAACTTAGCCAAACGAAGTGGCTGACGTCTTGGCGGAGTGGGACCTTGGAAGCGACCGGCTTGGTTATATGGTCTTGGACAATGCTAGCAACAACGACACGGCCATGGCGGCCCTCGGCAACGAATTCGGCTTCGATCCAGAGGAGCGCCGCCTCCGCTGTCTGGGCCATGTCCTAAATCTCGCTGTCAAACAGCTGATGTTCGGTGAGGCAGCGGATGCAATGGAGCATGGTTGCGACAGCGAACAGGACTCCGAACATCATGGTGACTGTCGAACGGTTGATAAACTCCTGCAGTGGCGGAGGAGGGGTCCAATTGGCCGACTTCATAACCTCAATGCTGCTGATTTGAACTCGTCGCAACATCTGGAGAGATCTGGAGAGCCTATTGAAGTGGCAAGAAGAGGATCTCCAAAGCGGCGTTCTTGAGCTCGTCGACCCTGAGACTGGGAAGAAGCGCGTGCCGCTCAGACCTATCGCCGACAACGAGACTCGATGGAACTCTCGCCACCGCATGATGGCCCGTGCGCTGCTTCTACGCAAATACTTGAATCGGATTGTCGAAAAGGCGGAAAGGGCATGGGAGAGGAACAAGCGAAAGTTATCGAAGCCTACTATACTCGATGACAGGTTGTCAGAAGAGGACTGGGACGTGGTTGAGGTTTTTCTTCAGGTCTTGCAACCGTTCGATGAAATCTCCGTCCGTTTACAAGGCAACCCGAAGACTAGCGAGGATGATCATGTTGTCACCGGCTCTTTTTGGGAATATTTTCCGTCGTCTGAGTATCTCTTGACACATTTGGAGGAGCTCAAGCAGAGTCATGACCTCATTGGCGGTTTGGGAGAGGGGGGCGCTGCTATGGTTGCCAGCCATATCAACCTTGCGTGGATGAAGCTCAATGAGTATTACAACAAGCTCTGGCCGGTTGCGTATATCGGCGCTGTAGTATTGCATCCTTGTTTTGGATGGCCGGCGCTTCAATACCACTGGGAAGGACACGCTTCTGCGAGGCGCTGGGAACAAGACTACTCGACGAGGCTCACGAAGCTGTGGAAAGATGAGTATGCCAATCACGAGGCCCCCGCCTTAGCAGTATCTTCGATGGTCTGCGGCCAAAGGACGATTTCAGGATATGACGCGTTCCTGGCAGAGTCGCTGGGTAAGCGCAAGAGGGCAGGTTCGGATGGCGGAGGGGGAAATGCTTCGGCAATGCTTGACGAGTACGAACGGTATATCAAGAGTTTTGCACCTGTCGACGACAAATACCAATTCAGCCCCCTTTGTTGGTGGCGGGAGCACGAAATGCAATATCCGAACCTTTCTCGAATGGCGACGGACTTGCTGTCGATACCTACAATGTCAGCAGAGACGGAAAGGTCGTTTAGCAGCGCAGGAAAGATGGTATCACCGTTACGAACTCGTCTTGATCGGCACACAATTGGGATGGCGCAGAGTCTGCGGTCATGGAGTAGGGAGGGTATTGTCACACCCTCGTGGGGATGATCGCTAGGATCGGAGTTAAGACGTGTATATCGGAGATACGCATTGGCTCGAATCAACCAACGGCAATCCAACTGTGAGCAGCGGCATCCAACTGAAATGAAGCTCAACCCAACTGAAATGTATCTGGCCGGATGCCAATCCAACTGCGAGGAGGCACCAGTTGGTTGAATTGGTTGATTACGCACTCTGCGAGTCGAGCCCGAGTCCCCGCCGTTCATTGAATGATCGCCCCTTAACCCGCACACGCCATCGCGACAGCCACATCCACTTGTCGTAGTTCACTTCTCGCTGACTACTATGGCTGTGCACGAGCAACCGACAGAACAGCTGTGCAGTGTAGAAGGCGAGAATGCGCCGGATGGGGCCTTCGGCGGGGTTTCGTGGCACAGATGACGGCGACGATGACGCTTCCTTAAAGAGGTGGTCCAGTGGCAGCACGAGACGTGCAGCTTGCGTGAAGATCAAGGCGTTGATGTCTCGCGTGGGAACAACCCAGAACGGATAATGCGGCTCATCTGGCTCGGGTTGCACGCCCAGTACGCGAGAGACGGGCCCGGTGTGAGGATTCTGCTCTGGATCGAAAGCGCCGCGACTCCACATGGTGAGCACGGCATCGAGACGGAGTGTCATCTCCTTGCGAAGCCCGTAGTTTGTCAGGGCTTGCGGATCGGAGATGGCCTTGAGGTGTCGCTTGTTGGCCTCCCACGCTTCATGAAGCGAATGACGATTGAGCCGAGTTTCGTACCCACACTCGCGGTCCTTGGTCAACGAAGCGAGGTCACGGATCATGCCTTCGTCGAGAGCCAGAAGGGGGAGGAATCCGGACCCGAAAAGGCTGTAGTTGCTGAACATGACGGCGAAAAGCTCTTTGTTCGATGCGTACGCCTTGGCCCGCGCGATGCCGGTCTGCTGTGAGGCTGGATGGCCAATGTTGGGCGTCTTCGTGCGCCTTACGGTCGAAGTCAAAGTTCCGGTGTCGCGCAGCAAAAAGGAACGAAAATGCGTGGCCACCAGCGGAGCGTCTGGCGCGGCACTGAGCAGGCGTTCCTGAAGGCGCCGGTTGCACTGGCTCTTCCAGAGCAGAGTGAACGGCTCGCTTCGTCGTAGCTCTCGGGAGCCGAGGTTAGCGACGAAGTCGCGCGTCCCGACGTCAATCCAACAAGAGCGCATGTCCACCTTCTCGGGATCAATGTATGCCATGACAGTCCTTTCGAACTGGGAGAGTGTCTCGTTGAGGGTCGATGCCGCAAATGTGTTCTTCAGGTCGTGCGCCTGCATCAACAACTGAGGATTCTGGAAGTAGGCAGCTGGCTCTCCTCGCCGAGTCTGTATCCTTAGCTGGTTTGCCTTGGCGACGATTGAGCGCCAGAACAGCGGCAGATCGTTACATTGACAATGTATCGAATTCGTACTGTCAGTGAAGCCAACATGCTGCAAGATAGATAAAAGTCGTAGACAATGATTCGGCGGGGCGGAAGTCTCGATAACAGGGGCAAATTAGAAGAATACAACGCTCCGGAGTTGCTGGTGAGCGTTTTCGGACTGTGGCTTGCCGCGAGCATGTCTCCCACAGCAGATCGGTGAAAAGTAGTATTGAGCCACCCGCTCTGGAAAGATGAGGTGCCTCTTGAGGGACGGACCCATGTGAAGTCATCCTGTCAATTTGTCGACTTGCTGTCGCCGGGACCGGCGTATTCATGGATGTGAAGAAATGGACACACATTCGGCCGACGTCCGAGGCAACAAAGTGGCCGACGTATCATATGGTCGCTGCGGGCTCGCAGAGTCGGAAACTGGACAGTTGAAATCCTGGGAGATTCTTGTCCGGTGAAGTCACACACAGAACCGCCCCATTTAACTCGGCCTTCGCCCTGCCATAAGCACTAATTGCCATCATTAACTTGTGGACTTGTATAGCACTGTAGCCGCCAGAAACGTAGTCTGAAAGGCGGCAAATGGACAGTGATACTGAGAGTACAAGCGTTTAGTCATCGTGGCAAGCCGACGGGTGAACGTCAGTATCCTGCTGATACTTAAGTGCAGCTTTCTGTGGCACTCCGTATTTTCCAACCGCAGTTCTCTCAACAGCCAGAGAGCCGCATACAACCTCGCCCCTGACGCCATGTTGCCACTCAACAGAGGGCGGTTGAACGTGCCGTGGACTACAGGAGCTCCAAGTACAGTACACCCAGTCCAAAGAGAAACTTTCCGACATATCAGAGCCCGGCCCAGCCGGCTTCTGGGACACAAATCCCCGCGATGCCTCGAGATCTCTCTCAACCATACTACTACGGAGACAGCGTCGCGGCTGCTGGGATACTGCAGAGAACGACCACTGCCCCCTTGGCTTTACGCTTTGGGCCAGGATCAGATGCACAGAGAGGGAGCTACCTCTCGGGGGGTATGGTTAGCTCCCCGAACCGCGGACCTCTTGCTGATGCTCGGGTTGGGCAAGCGAGTTCTACCGCCTGTTCTAGACCCAAGGAAAACGCTTCGGGTCCCGTTCAGGATGCCAATGGAAAGTTTACTTGCTTCCAATGCACAAAGACCTATCGCCATGCCCGGCATCTTAATCGCCACCTTTTGAGTCGTGCGTGCATTCAAATCCGACGGCCCGTGTGAACATGCGCTGATGAATATCTAGACCTTCGAAAGCGGCATTATGAATGCCGCTTCTGCCGCAAAGCATATCAACGACAAGAGTACCAAAGACGCCACGAGGACAAGTGCCCTATGGCTGCGAAATAGACCAGGATCGAACCAATGTAACTTAGTTATCACATTCAGGCTAGACACAATACAAACCTTTGTACGGGAAAACCCAACTTCCTCAACCGACTGAGAAATGTGCACCCAGATGCCGATAGCCTTCCGTCGTGTGAACAGCCCAGGTTTACTGGCCCGTGAGGGCGTCTAGGTACACATGCAACGAGGTGGCCCTAGCAGGAGGCGCTTGAAACGAGGTGGCCCTAGCAGGAGGCGCTTGAACTTGCCGGCTGCGATCTCGGGGAGGTGAACTCTCTCGAGGCAGCCCAAGTGCCAGCTCTCAAGTTGGTGGGATCTTTTACTTCTCCCAGCCCCGTCGCTTGCCTCCCTGCCCTTGCCTTCGGTGGGTTCCGATCGGACCCTTGCTGCACGCCATCTGCGCTGGGCGGGCATTGGGACGAACGCCTGAACCTTGCTCCCCCACCCTCCACCCCCACCTGTTGGTTCGGCGTCCGTTCTGCATGTCAACGTGCTTTCGCGGTGTCTGCAGCGAGCCTCGTAAAGCTGGTACCCCTCCCTGATACCTCGATGGAAGGGCCATCACCGAGAGCACAGGCCGGCTTCCAATCATACGCTTACCTGCTCGCTGAGGTCGGGTAAACAACAAGAACACGACGACAAGGCGCAATATGGCCGTCTTGTTGCCTATTGCAATTGTTGCCCACGAGACAAGAGAATCAGCGGCGGAACCAGTTGTTGGACAAGGACCGACCTGGACATAAGAGTGCCTAGTCAACAGGCCGAAACTGCTCCACAGACTGAAAAGCTTGTGGCCACACACCACTGGAACGATGTTACGCGGGCATGTGAAAGACCAACGTCCCAAGCATCCTCAGAAGGCGAAAAGGGCGCAACAAGCCACCTGTACCCGCATTTGCACACTTTGCCCTGGTCACTATAAGTTTTTTGTTGTCTCGAGATATGCATGCGGCAACCGTGACGCCACGTCCACATTGGTATCAGGTCCAGTAGTGGGTGGCCAGGGGAAGTCATCACCGCATTCGCTATAAGGCCCCAGCGGGCAGCGGGCGCATTCTGTATACCAAAAGAGACAATAACGGACAATCAGAGTCATGAAAAGCCCAACGCAGACGCCACGGATAAGGCGAAATTTTTTGCAGCCATGTACTGGTACCGAAAAGTCCTTTGGGCTTGCGCCCTGGAAGAAGATTTGGCGCAACTCGAGGATGGAGACCAGTCTCTCGTTGGAAGTCCGGGCACTGCTCTGAGTGGTGGCCAGAAGCAGAGGGTGGTATGTGCCTCTAAGTCACCGACTCCCTCTCGATGATGTGCTGACAAGTAGGGTGCTTCTAGGCTCTAGCGAGAGCCGTCTATGCTCGGGTCCCCGTTGTTTTGCTAGATGATGTCTTCAGTGCCCTTGATCGTAGCACATCTCTCGATATTTTCAGCCGCTTACTAGGCGATGACGGTCTATTGAGGAGGGAACACACCGCCGTTTTGCTAGCTACTCATGCAAATAAGGCTTTTTGTCAACCTCTCCGCCTTGCCATGCCGAGACTTCGATTTGGCTAACCCTACGCTGACTGTGTCTAGTGGAATATTTGCCCTCCGCAGATAGTATCATCATGCTGGATCAAAGCGGTACCATAGTCGAGCGTGCAGCGTATGAGGAGCTTCGTATGAGTGAAGACTACCTGAAGACCCTTCGGTCCGGGGAAGAGAAGGATCAACTACCCGGATTAGAAGGTCTAGTGGATAAGTCCGCCGTAGACAAACATCAAGGCAAAGGCTTCGCTCAGAATGCCTCTGCAAACGAACTGACAAGGAAGATTGGAGACTTGAGCTGATACGAGTTCTATCTCAACTCCGTTGGTCCCCTTTTGTTTATCGGTTGGCTTGTGTTTGCTGCCGGCTACATATTCTCGGGAAGAGTACCCCGTACGTGTCACGACGCAGTTTTGAGTCGGTGATGATTTGCTAACTTTCAGCCCTTTCCAGAGATATGGCTTCGCGTTTGGACAGAAAGCGGTACTGCGAATCATGCCGCAGCGTATTTTGGAGGCTACCTAGGTTTCGGCTTGCTCTGCGTCTTGTTTCGGGAGTTTGCGTATAGTTAGTCTTGCCACTGCCGCCAACTCCAAATTCCTGGTAACTGACATTAAGCTGCAGCTACTTTATGATTATCCTGGTCCCAAAGTCCGCTCAACACCTGCACTGGCTTCTACTCGATGCCGTCCTCAGGTACGGCACTGTCATGCATGAATACCTAAGCGTTTGCTGATCGACTTTTAGGGCACCGCTGGGGTTCTTCACAACAGCGGACGTCAGCACAATCCTGAACCGGTATGTACATGCAATTGAAGGCATCTAGCACCTAGCACACATGCTCACCGTCTTCGTATATTCAGTCAAGATATGACGTTGGTGGATCAAGTCCTTCCTATGGCTGCGTTCACGACATCATTCGGTAAGCAACCAATCCACCCAAGGACAAATTACAAAGCTTACTTTGTGTGCACCATATCAGACGTGTACAACGTGATTGCCGGCACAGCGCTCATAGCATCAGGCGCAACCTACGTCGCAGCCATTATTCCATTCTGCATGCTGGCCATCTACGCCATCCAAAAATTCTACCTTCGCACGTCCCGCTAAATGCGACATCTAGATCTGGAAGCCAAGTCTCTGTTGTATCGACTGTTCACGGAAACCACCGCTGGTATCATCACGGTTCGTGCATTTGGCTGGAAGCAGGACTTGATGAATGAGAACCTGCGGCAGCTTGAGCACTCGCAAAAGCCGTATTACATGGTGTAAGTAAAGTATCGTCCCTCCCTTCCAGGGGATTCCTTCTGCTATTGATTCCATCGAGGTCTGGCACTTCAAATGGGCACCCTTGAGAGCTGTAGATGGGTGTGACTAACCGAGCCCGACACAGGTACTGCATTCAACGATGGTTGAATGTAGTTCTCGACGTCTTCGTTGCGGCTATCGCGATTGTGCTTGTCGGGTGCGCGCTGGGGTTCTCCCATACGGCAACTCAGGGGTCCATTGGGCTTGCTCTGCTGAATGTCATGGAGTTCAATCAGAGCCTTTCAATGCTCATCAACTCGTGGACCGGACTGGAGACTTCTCTTGGCGCGCCCGGCTCAATAGTTTTCTTGCCGAAACCAAAGCACAGTCCTTGGAGATAGAAGATGAGACGCCGCCTAGTGGGTGGCCGCAAGGAGGTTCCATTTAGATGACAGGCGTCACGGCAAAATATAAGTAAGTCAAGTTGATCTCCGGCAGACATGGTAAACAAAGCCAGTTGACCATGTCTACAACACAGCATCGATGACGTCCAATCGCAGTCTGCACTTCGGAATGTCGACCTGGAGCTGCGGCCAGGACAAAAGGTCTTGATCATCGGCCGGACCGGCAGCGGCAAATCGTCTCTCATTCTCGCATTGTTGCACTTGCTTGAGTTGGAGTCCGGGCGCATTACCATCGACGGACTGGACATATCGCGTATTACCCGTCAAGCTCTCCGCTCCCGCATCGTCACAACCCCCCAGGACCCTGTCGAGCTCCCTGGCTCAGTGCGCTACAACCTCACCCAATTCTCCTCATCAGGGGAAGCAGGATTAGCCAACGACGACGAGAAGGAAGCGGAAGCCATGGAGCACGCACTAACACGCGTCGGCCTCTGGGACACGGTAAGCAAACGCGGCGGCCTCGACGGCGAGCTCGACGATGTAGGACTCTCGGGTGGGCAGAAGCAGCTGTTCTCCCTCGCGCGAGCTCTCCTCATGGTGCAGAATAACAAGACCGAGGCGGCATCGTGCTCCTAGACGAGCCGACGAGCAGCGTGGATGAGGCGACGGATGTGGACATGCGGAAAGTTGTGAGGGAGGCGTTTCCCGGGCACACCATCGTTACCGTGAGCCATCGCTTGGATGCGACCGGTGATGCGGATGTAGTTGTGCGCATGGCGGGTGGCAAGGTGGCCGAGGTGACGAGAAAAGGGGAGTAGGAGACGTATGAAACATTGAAGACAAGATTAAATGTATTCAACGCTGGAAGCAGATAGCAACATTCTGAACAAGGGTCCCTCGATGAAGCAGACGTATTGGTTCAAGTTGTGTGTCAAATGGCCATGATTCACGACGGTGCTGAATGTAATGGTGTTAAGACCATTGGCAGCTTGACATTAAGCTCCCTGCATGCTGCAGGTAACGAAGTGACCGGGGAACCATTGCGACTAGCATAACTACAGAAGCTCAACAAGCCCCTGAGCTTCCACCTCGCCTTTCTGTCTCTTCTCATCATGGTCTTCATCGTCTCGGTAGATGCGACTGCACTGGCTGTGGCTATTTCTGTGGGTTTTTATTCTTATTTTAGGCCGAGACGTTGGCTTACACCTGCGCAGACGATAACCGAGGAGCTTCACGGCACGACTCTCGAAGCCTTCTGGGCCAACATTGCATTTATGCTCACCGTCACCGTTGTTCAACCCATATACACCAGCATTTCCGACATTGTCGGCCGGAAGCTGCCCCTCTACGCCGCATTCTTCCTCTTTGGCCTCGGATCCATCGTTTTTGCCGTCGCCCAATCCCTACCCATCGTCATTCTGGGCCGAGCAGTGCAGGGCCTCGGCTGTGGCGGCATCGACGTGCTCAACGAAGTCATCATCGCCGACATTACCACTCTAAAGGAGCGTGCATTCTACATCGGCATGATGTCCATCCCCATGGCGCTCGGTACGGTTCTTGGCCCTGTGCTCGGCGCGGCCTTTAGCGACTACGCAACCTGGCGCTGGATCGGTTGGATCAATCTTCCGCTCATTGGCGTTTGTCTGCCATTGACCATCTTCTTCCTGCGTCTAAATCCCATGCCCGACACCTTCCGTGAGCAGCTGCTTAGGGTAGACTGGTCCGGCATCGGCTTGTTTACCGCCGGCGCTGTTCTCTTTACCCTACCCCTGAGCTGGGCTGGCGCCATGTACCCGTGGCAGTCCTGGAGAACCATTTTGCCGCTGGTCATTGGCGTCGTCGTACTTGTAGCCTTTGTCTGGTACGAGTCGAAACCCGTCGAGCCCATGTTCCCCTACCGCATCTTTCGAAACCGCACCGCCGCCGCTACTCTGGTCGGAAGTTTCATCCACGGCATGGTCCTTTATACTCTCATCACCTACGTACTCCTCTTTTTCCAAGCTGTTTACCTCGAGGCGCCTCTCGAATCCGCAGTCTCTCTCATCCCCTTCTTTGCCGTCCTCATGGGGTTTACTGGCATTGCCGCCATGGGTGTTGAGTGGACGCGTCGCTACGTTTGGCAGATCTGGCTGGGATGGATTCTGCTCACGGTCGGCGTCGGTTTGTTCAGTCTTTGGGGGACCGAGAAGAGCCTGGCCATGAGCGCCAGCTTCCAAGTCATCGCCGCCATTGGCATCGGCTCCCTGTTCACCGTTCTTCCCATCCCCATGCAGGCCAGTGCGGAGCGCAACGAGGACCAGGGTCTCGCCGTTGGCATCCTTGTCGCATTTCGGCTCTTTGGTGCTCTCATCGGCCTGGCCATTGCCTCCACGGCCTTCAACGGCCAGTTCGGCTCTGCCATTGCTGCTCTCGGCGCAATACCTGGAGCTACTGCCATTCAGGATCCAAAGGAGGCTTTGAGTTTTATACCCGTCCTCAGGAACATCGACCTTGCGCCCGAAATTTTGCACAGCATTCAGGAGGCGTATGCACAGGCCTTCCGAGTGGTATTCTACATCCTTGCCGCGTTTGGTGCTTTTGGTTTCTTGGTGTCGTTGTTGACGAAGGAGCTGACGATAGAGTCCGAGGAGAAGAGCAGGCAGGCGTTTGAGACTTGACGCTCCGTCGAGGCGGTGTATATTATCAGATGTCTTGGCGGAATTGGAGTGGGAACGATTCCACGCTTTCTGGGCCGAGAGGCCCAAGCTCGTCACAGAGCGGCGTCTAGACGCAGGCGATGCCCCAGGCCAAAGCGGCTCGCAATTGTCGGAGTGACCACTGCACCAAGACATCAAAAGTGTACGCGCACTGTATTAGTGTGCATTGCGGTATCCTTCCCTTTATAGCTTTCTGACAGCAATCGGCAAAGCGTCAGCCGAGGCGGAGGAAACCTAAAGTATTTTGCCAAACATGTAGGCACCATGCCAATACGAAGCTTTTTACGTCTTCATACTGAAGGAGCCAGTGAAAAAGGCAATCGGGACAGGACTGTAGTGAGATGGACTTGGAAAAGGGGTTCCCTGGGGTGGTGACGGCAAGTGACGAGAACAGCGGGAATCAAAAGCACGCACGGGGATGAACTTGGTTTTACTGACACGTTGGAAGAAGTAGACATGAATACACGACTGGCTCCTGGGGAGACTAAGAAAATAGTTACATATACCTAGTCCAACGTGACGAAACTATAACAGTGACAAAATTATACGCATCGGTCCATCCCTTCACGCCTCATCCCCCTTCGACCAAGCCCCCTCGAGCCTGGTCTTCCTCAGCACCAACGCTGCCAAGTCTCGCAGTCCTCCACTCGTGAGCAGCTCCAACACTTGCAAGTGGACATGCAGCTCCTTGCCCATACAGTTGCGCAGCTCAATGGCGTTGAGCGAGTCCAGGCCAAAGGCAGTAATGGACGTCGTCGCCTGCTGGGCCGCCATGATCTCGGCCGGCAGCATCAGGATCGCGCCCAGCTTGTCCCGCAAGCCGGCCGTCACCACGTCCAGGGCCTCCTCCGCGGTGGATGCTCGGCGAAGCTTTTGCGCGATGAGCAGGTCTGCCGATGCAGAGGAGGCGTCGGTGTCTGTGGACTTGGCGAGCGCCGCGTCGCGGAGGTGAGAGAACTTGCCGTCCGAGGCGTAGTACGGCAGCGAGGACGGGTTCTTAAAGTCTAGCCCGGTGATGCACTGGTCGCCGTAGGCGCTGCCTACCGTGCCTACGATGGTAGCCTCTACGAGGGCTAGCACCTCGGACTCGCCCATGGTGTTGCCGGATAGGCTCTTGAGGACCTGCGACTGTCTGGCGGCGTTTTCCGCAAGGTAGCCAACGCCGTCGACGGCCGTGAGATTGAGCGATGACGAGGCCAGCCCCTTTCGACGGCGGTAGCGAGTAAAGGCGTCGAGGAACGTGTTGGCCGCCGCGTACGCCGCCTGGCCTCTGTTGCCCACGATGCTGGCGACCGAGGACAGCACGATGAAAAAGTCCAGGGGGGTGTCGAGGAGGGCATTGTGCATGTTCCACGCGCCGGAGACCTTGGATCGAAGAACCGTCTCGTACTCGTCAAACGTCATCTTCTCAAACAGCACATCCTAGCCATGTTAGCCTGGGTACGATGTGATGCCGCGTGGCAATGGAACATACCCTTAGCACCATGGCTGCGTGGATGACTCCCCGGATGGGAGGCAGCGTCGTCTGCACCTCTGCCACCAGAGCAGTCAGGCTAGCCTCATCCGCGACATCGCACGGCTTGATGTGGATCGAGGCGCCGACAACGTGGCTCTCTTGGATCAGCCGGTCCAGCTCGCTGGTGAGCTTGCCGCCCCGGGACAGGAGGACAATGTGGCGAGCTCCTCGCTGGACCATTCTCCTGGCCATGGAGCGACCGAGGCCGCCGGTGCCGCCAATGATGACGTACGTGGCATCTCCTTGCAGCAGGTCGGTGGATGCAGCCGGATGCGTGGCCTGCAGCTGGTCAACATCGATCCGTTCGTGGTTGATGAAAATGGCTTACCTTGACTTGCCCAGTGACCTGGTGGTTGACGACGACCTTGCCAGACGTCTTGCCGCCCTGCAGCTTGCGCAGTGCCGTCTCAACCTCTGAGATTCCCACCGCCGTGATGGGTCCAATGGGTTTGATCGTCTTGTCGGCAATCAGTCCCATGACGGCGGTCAGAACCCTGCCCATGATCCTTGGTCGCTCCGCCGCAACGAGCGTCAGGTCGACCGAGCTAAATCAGCAGTTGTACTCAAACTTGGCCATCTCCAGTCTCGTGTTGGAGGTTATGTCCCGCTTTCCAATCTCGACAAAGCGGCCAAAGGGGGCCAGGCACTCCCACGTCTCGCGCAGCAAGTCTCCGGCGAGCGTTGACGACGACGTCGACGCCTCTGCCGCCCGTGGCCTCTCGCAGGGCAGGGCCGAAGCTGGTGTCTCGGCTGTAGAAGATGTGGCTCTCAGGGATGCCGTAGGTGTGGACGAGCAGCTGCTTCTTCTCGGCGCTGCCCACGGTCGCGTAGATTTCGGCGCCAATCATCTGCGCGAGCTGGATGGCTGCTTGACCGACACCGCCAGAGGCAGCGTGGATGAGGATCGTCTCGCCGGGCTCCGTGCGCGCGAGGTCGAAGATGCCGTAGTACGCGGTGCTGTATACGACGGGGATGGAAGCGCAACCTCGAAGCTCATGTCCTCGGGGATGACGGCGGCGCTGGTCGCGGAACATTGCGTGTAGGTGCTGTACGCTCCCCAAGACATGGCGCACACGCGGTCGCCCAGCCTGAGAGAGGTGACCTTGGAGCCGATGCGAGAGACGGTACCGCTGCATTCGACACCGAGGTAGGGGCTGACGACTTGTCCCATGGCGATGACGACGTCTTTAAAGTTCATGCCCGTGCAGGCAACCTTGATCTCAATGTCGTCGTCGGCCAGGGGCAACTCGGCCTCGTCCTTCCAGTACAGCGAGTCGAGAGCCCCAAAGGTGCCAACAGCTACCTTGAGGCGGCGATCTGGTCGGTCAAAGTCTTGCAAGTACGGCGCCGAGTGTTGCGTCTCGCGGAAGAGGGCGAGGTTCATGTCCTGCTGCTCGAGGACGCGGGGAACCACCAGCTGGCCGTCTTCTTCGGCGAATTCGTAGTCAACCGGCGAGCCGTCCTCCGGCGTGGCGAGAGAGGCCTTGAGGGAGCGCAAGATGAGCTCTGCCCGGCCCGAGGCCTTGAGCTGTGAATTGGGATCCAAGTCTAGAGTCGCCGCAGCCTTGTTCGCCTCGGAGCGGACAGTGCGCAAGAGCCCTTGACTGATGTTGTTCTCTGGCTTCTCTGCGAAGCGGTACGCGCCAACAGTAACCCAGAGCATGGAGAAGCATGTGAGCAGAACCTTTTGCACGCGTTCAAAGGTCTCGGCCGACATGCCAAAGACTAAGGGCGCCTCGAGCTCGGCCAGGCAAATGTAGATGATTGTCGAGGAAGCCTCCAGGTGGGACAAGGACGAGATGGATGGCCTAGAGCCGGCGCGCAACTCGATGAGGTCAAGGAGTGCAGACACGAGCGGGTCTGACTCTTGTTTGTCTGTGACGAGGACGACTAGGGCGTTGCCAAGGTCGACGCTGGCTGAGGTCGCGGTGTGGCCATTGGTGCCGTTTCCCTTTACTGAGCTTTCCTCTACGCGCCCGGTGCCGTTGGTCTTTTGAGCATCCCCATTTGCCTCTGCGTGCCCGTTGCCGTTGGTCTTTTGAGCATCGCCATTTTCCTCTGTGTGTCCGTTGGTGCCGTTTGTTTTTGGGGTCTCACCATTTGACACATCGTTGGCCTCCCCATGTCCGTTGACGTGATTGAAACTACCATCAGTGCCGCTGCTCCTGTGGCCGTTGGTTTCGCCACTCGCATGAGCAGTCTCACCACCGGTGTACTCCTCGCCGTCGACCCTGGTAACCTTACCATTCGTGACGGTTTCGACATGCACCAAAGGCTTGGAATTTCCGTTGGTCTGTTGTCCATTCGCAGGAACGGCACCACCGCTGGCATCGCTGCTCGCCACACGATCCTCTTCTGTCGTCTGTGGCTTGCCGTCCAAAGGCTCCCATTGGACCTTGTAGCATAAAGATCGCGGGCTCTGGCCGTCCCCAATCTCGTTGCCCATGGGAGTCATCCGGAACCCGATGAGCTTGACTACAGGCTCAGACTGAGCAGCGTGCCAAGCGTCAATGAAAAAGTCTACGGGCCCAGGACTGGCAAAGTTTGGACGGCCGTGTGCGACGACCTGGACCTGCTCACCGGGCTGGTTGCGCAAGGCGCTGCTAATCTCAACCTCCTTGATGGCAGAGGGCATAAAGAGCGACGGCATCTCGCCGCGACCCGCGCCCAGAATCGGAAAACAGAGCTGAAAGAAGAGATCCATGAATGCCGTGGGCAGGATGGACGGTGTCTCGTAAGACAGGGGCATGGCAGACGCGGTGTCGGGGACGACGACGCTGCTGGTAGAGTACTCTCCGTGGACCCTGAGGCCGCCACCGGGTTGGAGAGTAAACGACGAGCTGTAGCCAGCTCCGCGGGCTTCGAGTTCAGCGTAAAACGTCTCCAGAGATATCTCGCCGTCCGTGATACCTATAATCCTTTCCCGGCGAGCTGCTGCCGCTTGGAGCTGGGCGTTGCTGACTGGGTTGGCGACGGAGTGCTTCTTGACGCCGACGAGGCCGCGGCAATGCTCCAGCCAGCCTCGGTTCGGAGTCCATGACGCTATGCGAAACTCGTCCCAGTCGTTCGAGTACGACCTCGTGCCCTCGGCGTACGCCCTCAAGGAGACGAGCGTCTCGTATTCGGCACCGTCTTCCAGGATCAGTGCCTTGGAGACTTGAATCTCGCGGAGGCGGAAACCGACAATCTGCTCCGGCTGGAGGCCCCGGAGCCGTGCTCTCTGCGATGCCGCCTCGACGGCCATGCAAAGGTATCCAGCGAGGGGGAACGTTGCTAGGGACTGCATTCGATGGTCCCTCAGCCACGGCACGTCGTCGGACGTGAGGTTGTTTCGCCATGTTGGCTCAGCATCGCTGTACGCATCCTCCAGCGTGCCGAGTAGATCATGGCGGGCAAACGGCTTGAGGCGGTGCTGCTTGCTCGCCCGCGACTCGAACCAGTGCTTCTGCTCCGACCACGGGTATGGAGAAAAGTCTGAAATGACGGCCGGCTTCTGCAGGCCAGTGTTGGTTTGGTTGACGGCGCTGAAATCGAGAGGGTGGCCGTGGACAAACAGGTTGCCGGCGAGCTTGAGCGCTGCAGTGGTGGCGTGCTGGTTGCGGACGAGGGTGGAAAAGTAGCCGACCTCCGAGGCCGCCTGCGGGCTGATGCCCTTGAGGATCTGCTTGATGGGGCCCTCGAGGGCAGAGTGCGGGCCAACCTCGACAATGATGTCTGGCTTGGCGTGGGAGCAGAGCTCCCGCAGAGCTCCCGCAGAGCGGAAGAGAAGAGGACCGGTTTGGTGAGGTTCTCGACCCAGTATGACGGGCCAAGCGATTGCGCGGGATCCAGCTTCCGGCCCAGCAGGGAGGAGTAAAAGACGCCGTCCTCGACGGCGCTGGGCGTCACGTGCTGGATGGCTGCCATGTACTCGTCGGCGACAAGCTGCATGTGAGACGAGTGATAGGCCACGTCAACGCGCAGCTTGCGGTTGAAGACGCTCTTGCTCTCGAGCTCGGCCGCGAGCTTGTCGACGGCGTCATCGTCGCCCGACGCGGTAATGGAGTTGGGCGAGTTCTCGCAAGCCACGGTGACGTTTTCCAGGCCGAGGAGCTTGATGGCTGTCTTGACCTCGGCAGGCCCGGCGCCGACGGCGAGCATACCGCCGCGGAGATTTGGGTGGTTGACCTTCATCCTGGAGGCGACCTGGCCCCGGTGATACGCAATCGCCATGGCATCCTCGAGGGTGATGGCGCCGCTGGCATAGGCGGCCGCGATTTCGCCGCTGGAGTGGCCCATGGCCGCCGAGGGTTTGATGCCCCAGGATGACAGTAGGGCTGTGAGGCCGAGCTGGACGGCTGTGCAGATGGGCTGGGAAATGTGTGCCTTGTTGACGTTGGAGTCTTCCTTGCCCTTGGACAGCTCCTCCAGCAGGGAAAAGTCGGCGCCAAGACGCGCGAGGTGGTCCGCGGCAGCCTTGACGGTGTCGGCAAAGACGGGGTGGCTGTCCATGAGCTCTCTACCCATCTGGGGCCACTGCGCTCCCTGGCCAGTGTACACAAAGGCCAGCCTGGGGGCCTCGGAGGCACGTTTGGGACGCGCCCCGACGCCGTTCAGGGAGCCGGCGAGCTCGTCGCAGGAAGACGCTGTGAGGGCAATCCGCCAGGGGAGGTGTGTTCTGCGCTCGCCCAGGGTATAGGCCATGTCTCTCATGAGGCGCTTCTGGAAGATCTCGGGGTGCTGCTCAATGTAGATGCCGAGCTGCGAGGCCACGCGCTTGGCGGCGGCATCGTCGTTGGCACACAGGACAAACAGCCTTGGAGACTCGTTCCTCGACTCCTGCGGCAGGTCGGACAGCGACATAGGCGGCCGCTCCAGCACGGCGTGGGCGTTGGAGCCGCCGAAGCCAAAGTTGTTGACGCTTATGAAGCGCTTGTTCTTGGGCCACGGCCGGATGGTGGTGGGGACCTTGACATTCCACTCATCGAGGGGAATCGCGTCGTTGGCCCGTTCAAAGTTTACGTTTGGCAGGATAAAGCCCTTTTCGAGCATCAGAGACGCCTTGATGATGGAGACGATGCCGCTCACGTTCTCCAGGTGGCCGACGTTGGTCTTGACGGAGCCCATGTACAGGGGGGAGCGCTTCGTGCGGCCGGGGCCAAAGACGCGGTGGATGGCGCCGGCCTCGATGGGGTCGCCGACCTTGGTGCCGGTTCCGTGGGCCTCGACGAAGCCCGTGTCCTCGGGAGAGATGTGGGCGCGGGCGTAGACGTCGCGCATGAGTTGCTCCTGGGCTTCGCCGCTGGGGGTTGAGAGGCCTGAGACGTCAGTCAAGTGGCATGGGGTCAGTCAGCCCGAAGCGGCGGGCCACTTACCGACAGTCCTTCCGTCCTGGTTGGTGCCGGTGTTGACAATGACGGAGCGAATCTTGTCGTTGTCCCTGAGTGCCTGGTCCAGCGGCTTGAGGACGAGACAGCCGACGCCTTCACCTCGCGCAAAGCCGGACTTGGCGCGGTGGTCAAAGGCAAACGTCTTGCCGTGGTCATTGAAGATGCTGCTTGGTCAGCCGCGGTTCGTAATACTCTTGCTGCAGTTCTCGGAAAACTCACCCCAACATCGACATGGCGACCGAGTCGTCGGGCTGCAGATGCAGGTTGCATCCGGCTACGACGGCAGACTGTGCCTCTCCGGACCGGATGCTCTGAACTGCCGAATGCAGCGCATAGAGGCTAGACGAGCACGCAGTGTCTACCGCGAAGCACGGCCCGCGGAGGTCAAAGTAGTGTGAGATGCGGCCAGCCTGGATGGACTGGTGGTTGCCCGTGGCATCAAACATGGGGACCTGGTTCAAGTCTCTCAGCGTGCCCAGGCGGTAGTCTGACCAGGCGCCTCCGACGAAGACGCCCATGTTGCTGCCGGCGATGGACTCCTTGGGAATCCCTGCATTCTCGAGTGCCTCATATGTGCACTCGAGGAGCTGTCTCTGCTGCGGGTCTAGCTCTTGTCAGCTCGTTGTAAACCGGTTTCCGGGGGAAACAAGACTCTACCCATGGCCACGGCTTCCTGCTTGGTGATGTGGAAGAAGGGCGCGTCAAACTTTGCAAAGTCGCGGTTCATAAAGTAGCCGCCCTTTGGTTGAAGCAGCCCTTTTTCTGCGGATTCGGGTGATAAAAGGCATCGCTGGAGAACCTGTCCGCGGGCATGGGAGACCAGCCGTCGCGGGAGCGTGAGATGAGGGTCCAAAAGTCATCGAGGGTCGACACGTCGCCGGAGAGGCGGCATGACATGCCCACGATGGCAATGGGAGCCCCCCGCGGTGTGCCTTTGGTAGACATGGCGGCGCGTAGGCGTGTGTGGGCTTGCTGATGAGGCAATGTGGCTCTGCTGCTCAACACGACGGTCGGTGCCGCGGAGGGATTCGCGGGCCTTTAAGCGGCTGGGGTGCCAACATCGTCAGCGCAGATCTGCGGGCGAACATGCGGGTTCTCACCAGATTCGGCAATTACGGTTCAGGCTGGGTTGGTCCTCGGCCGGGATATGGCTGCAGACAGACGGGTTCTCAGAGCCGATTATAGATGAGACACTCGCCGGAGGCGCAACGGGCCAGCCACTCGGGGGCATCTGTTCTCCAAGAGCGGCTTCTCGGGTTGCGTCCACATGATCTGCCGTTGCGTCTCTCGTCGAGCCGTCTGAGTGACGAGACGCACCCGGCCCCACATTGGGGCGACCCTGCGGTCTGGATCGGAATCATGTGGAGTCTCATGCTGAGAGCTCAGCTCAGGCCCATCACAAATGGAGCAGGTGGGTTTCCTGGATTTGACAAGGTCAGGGAGCACGTTTTCGGACTTGGTTTGCTTGATGTGCCATCGTGATTGCTCGCGAGCAGGCTGCAGCACGCAACCAACGTCGCATGGCAGACAGGTCTCCCTCGAGTGACGAATCACGGCGCGCGCTGGATGACTCGGGCTGATCGGGCCTTTGGCTTGACGCGATGGTTCTGGCATGGTGGTTTTGGCCAGTAATCAATTGGGGCCCGTGAATCTCATTCCGTGCCACGTAGCTCGTTCTATGCCGTGGGGATAGCTGTCCCGTATACTTGGAGCCGCGCTCCCGCGTTGCTGGATGGGAGGGTTGTGAATTATTAGTCACTTTAGTCTTAGTCAGAGAGGCCCGACTAGAACTAAGACTTGTGACGTTTGGGGTTTCCACGGGATAAAGCCTCTTGAAAAAAGACTTTATAACCGATATTCGTTGTATAGCGTATATCCTAAAGGGTTGTCTTTCTGTAGTCATAGAAACTAATGACTAAAGCCAAGTCAATAAATCACAACCCTGCCTGGAGCTGATTGCCGGATCGTGGTCCGTCGGCACTTTTGGTGGCGCGCTAATAAAAGCGCCAACGTCTGGGGGTCGCAGGGACTCCCGGCGGAGCCAGCCGTGGCTCTCGCAATCTGCGCCTGGACAGGCAAACGGCCAACGACGGATCAGCCAACACGCCGTTGTTGGCAACGACCCAGATCCTGGCCGGATAAGAGATGCAATGTACATGTAACCTTGCCTGCCTCTGGCCTCGAACCTGGGGGTGGGTGGTAATTGAGAGGGGTCGACGTCGTGCAGCTGCTGTTTCTGTCCTGACTTGCAGAGACCGAGGGACGGGGCTGAGAGTTCACAACTTCTCATGTGAAAGGGTTGAGAAGGAACTCTCACTCACATCCGCACGTCGCACGCTCAACGCACTCAGCATCGACGGCCATGACGATCCTCTGCCTCCATGGCGCCTACGGCAGCGCCTCGGTGAGTTCAAGGGCCCCAGGCACTCGCCCAGCTCAGCTCTCACAGTCTCAGAACTTCAAGGTCCAACTCAGCCCCTTCATCGACGCCATTGAGAAGCCAGGCTCCATCGACTTCAGATGGATCGACGGCGGCCACATCGCCGCGCCGCCTCCCGGGTTCGACAACTACTTTGGCATGCCACCGCTCTACCGGTTCATCAACTTTGACGGAGTGAGCGGGCTGGACGACATGCTCGCCAAGGTCAGGGACCTCCCCGAGGGGCTGACGGCCGAGGACACGATGCGCAGGTTGGTCGGCGAGCGTGAGGTCTTCAGCGGGCCGGCGGTCAAGTCTGCGCTGGGCAGGCTGTTCCGAGCAACGAACGATGTCACTCTCATCTCCCCTTCGCCCACCTCGCCTCGGAGTGGTCAGACACCTGCACGGGACCGCCTGCCGGTCATCAGCGACAACGCTTCGGCCAGCCAGCCTGAGAGAGCTGGCGAAGATGGATGGAGGCGATCACAGAGGAACGTGCCGCTGGGACCAGACACAATCTTCGTCCTGCCCCAGTCAAAAGGCATCTCACTGGAGAAGGAACGGACGATGAAGAATCCGTCACTGCTCTGTGTGTGGCCCGTGAGTACGTCAAGCGGATGGAATCGAAAGACATAGCCCGTTTGCTTGAAGAGATTAGGACGATCGCTGTCCGGGTGCAAGAGGATGTGCTGAGCAGAAAGGTCAAGGTCAGCCAGACGATTGCCTACAAGGCGACCAAGGCAGTCAAGGAGCTGCGCGATCATCTCGCAGAGTTCTTCCACTTTTACTCCTCCTACGATCCCCCTTCTACTGGTGGGCGACCCAGCCGTGGCAAGAGAGTAAGCCGCGTTGCTCAACCTAGAACGACTCACGCTCACGCAACACCGCGACAGCAAGCAAAATTGTGTGCTCAGGCCAATGCGAGCGTGTTGGAGACTATATCCAAGGACATAAGGAGAGCCACTGAGCCTCCTGCTAGGATTGAGCTTGCGAGCAGGCCTCGTAGAGTCGTGGCGCACTCTGGCCGAATAGGACAATAGTCGATCACGCCCATTGAGTAGAGAGAACTTTGTTTCAAACGGAGTGTAGTCTGAGATAACTGTTGGATTCGTGTTACGTATCTTGAATCGCGACGGGGTCAATGCCGTAGACGATGATGGGAGGACTCCAAACATGGAGGCTGTTCGCGCCACAATACGATTCGCCATAGCAACAGGCCGACTGGATGAGAGATAATTCGCAGAGGCGGAACCCCTCACCAACTCCCACTACCCCGGCTAACTTTACCCAGATTTCGTGCCATCGACAGCAGGTACTGCTTCAGCAGCCGAAGCAAGGCGACTGCGACTGTAGCGATCCTTCATAATATGCAGCAAAGGATTGTGTTCAGGGCGGACTAGATATAAATACTATCAAGAGGAGTTTTTGGAGTGCCTATATCCTGCCCTTAGATTGTCATTCCGTCCCTCGTCCATGATCCCAAGGTGAGGCCATGGGATCATTGCGGCCATGGCGATCCCTAAGTACAAGTGTCCTTTGGTTCCGCTAACGACCCCCCGGCCAGCATCGCCAGCGTTCCCACGATCCTCCGTTCTTTGGCTCATCGTCCCAACCATTATTCTGTATTGCCTGCATTGGCCGGCTTGTCCCATGGGTCGTCACATTATGGCTCTGTTGTATTATCATGGCCTGCAGGAGATCGCGACTGGGTGGGATCGTGAGTGCTAAAGTAAACATAAGTCTTTGCGAAAAGTAGTTTGTGTGGGTTGGGTGTCTCTACCTTTTTGTTCGTGACTTGCTAATCCGACTCCGAGAGCCGACTTTTCTGGGTCTGCGGGTATTGCTGGACGAGATAAAGCCATAGAGGCAAATGGGCGGGTACAATCAAGCTCCTCCATTTGGTCTTTTCTAAGCCGTTGCAGTGTTTCAAGTGATATCTCGATTGGATCGAATCCTGCGACGAGTTTCCTAGAGCTCTTGGACGGTTCGACTTGGATTGGTTCCGATTCATCTGGGTGAGCCTGCTCTTCTTCAATCTGCATTGCTTCCAGCAAATGTGGATGAACTCTCGCTTCAGCGTTTCCAATTTGCTTTACTTTTTGCCTTCAATCTTGGATAATTTTCCCGGAGCAGCCGTCCGTGTCGGTAGAAAAGTAGGCAAATATCCTCGAATTGCGGGCGTCTCGTGATGTATCAATACCATTTCGGTCTGCATGGTAGTCGACATAACACCTATAGGGCTTGCCGGGGTCCCTGTAGATTGACATATATTAGTAAAGTCTATAGACAGAGGTGTGACTTTTTACTAACCTGCAAATTACAACATTACCACTCCCATCAGAGCGACGATATGCAGCTCCCACAATAAGCGGCATCCCAACCACTGGGTATGCCCGGTCCTCCGGCACTCCGAGTCGGGTTAGGGTCAAGCCTCCTGGGAGGCCATTGTCGGGGGGGTATATCCATACATGAAAAGCTACGCCGAGTCGGTTGAGTGCAGCAATCATGTAGAATGATGAGATGCCGCCCGTGCCTGGCTGAGGCACCGGGACACCAGTACGGCTCGAAAGCGCATCGATCGATATGCCGAGAAGGTGGGCAGCTGTGACAAAGAAGCTGTTGGCCTGAACAGGTGTGTGCAACAGCCAATTTGCAAGTTGATCGATTCCTGCAATGTCCATTTTGCATGTCCTATAGCCTATCGGTTCCTTGATGATACGGAATTGCCGCGCTATCCTCCGGTTTCAAATCAATATTCACCGCAAAGGAAGGGGCCACTGCTGTAGATCCAGTCGTATCTCGAAGAAGGCTGTTGTTAGCCTCTGCTAAAACGCTGAGACGGCCCTGAAGCGTATTCATTTGTGGCCGTCGAAAATGAAGTAAAGTGGTAGAAGAGTGACTTGCTTCAGTCTTGGCAGACAATTTGGGGATGAACATGTTCATTCGAGAGAGAGAACTGGCCATACGGAGTATATTACTTTACATGCTGCCGGAGCCACCTACTTAGGACCAATACACTATATTATTTACCTAGCATCAATATTATTCAAGCATTCTTGATTTACGCTTCCCATTGTTATATGACAATATACTAATCGATACAAAAGTTTAATTAGTGGGCCAATAGGCCTAACCTTACGATAGAAAATACTGCAGTATGAATAGGTCTCTAATATCTCGCACAAGTTTTTACCCTTGCTAATCTTAAGGTCAAGTCTTGGCAGTAAAGCGCAGTTACGCATTACTCGTATATATATTAACGCCTCAATGCTATAGAGCACGGGTAATATCTAATTACTATGGAGCTTTTCTCATGAGATCAGCTCGTACATTTCGAGCCTAAATTCCGGGCGCCACCCCACGGGCCCTTATTTTACTCTGCCCACCCGGGAGCAACCTGAGCAGATAGCCGCCATGGCTCATGTCAACGATCGCACAATGTCTACTGGCGGGCCCATTAAGCGCACTGCGCTGACTCACTATAAGCTGTGACTCGAAACCCATGCCTCGGCAGTGGACTCGCACTCCCGCCTTCCCAGCTGCAGTCTCTATCGTCACCTCATTGCTATTGATGCTCTTTCCGATTTCAAGCGGGAATGAAGCGAAAATCGCGGGCTGTCCTCTACACACGCGGCGATCATAGACGTACCTTGGATATCTCGCTCTCGCCAGTGGCTGCTCCTTTCTTGACTCGGTGAGAAGGTCGCGGCTGTCCATGTCTACGCTGCCGTTTGCCCCAGAAGAGATGCCCATCTGATGATTCTCAATGGTGTGACGATCCACTGTCTGCTTGTTGACTATTGGCACTCCCAAGACCACTGTCCATTTACTGCCTCTCGAAGACTCTGTGACCCGTTTAGTCCAATCGGACGAGACAGTTTTACGTGAGGCTTACAAGGGAGGCTATCCATAGTTAGTCCTGTCCACTTTCAGACTTTGTGGGTCCCAGCGATCTTTTGCTGTGTTGTCTATTTGTTCACTTAGACAATAGCTGGTCGAGTGTCCATTTCTTGACCTTCGCAGCGTGCGGCAATCCCGGCGACAGCAAGTCGACGAATCGACAAGTTGACGCCCTCGCAGACCTCAACCGGAATCCAAGTGCGGCCACGGGCTCGAGTGGGTTCGACGCACGACGAGCAGCTGACTATAACATGATCATCGTGCCGCTGCGAGATTGGGGAGTGACGTATCATTCTTCTAGAATAAGATGACTATGTGGTTCCCGTCTCATTGTTCTCTGTTTGTCTCTTCCCTCGTCACATCTTGGTCAGATCCAATGGCATGAACACAACTACGCGGCAATACACCGCATAGTAGTAGAGGAGCCTGCTGATTGGTTCTGAGATAAGAGTCTAAGGCCCGCCTTGTGGCTGACATCGTGCAGGGCTTGTCGAGTTCATTCAGATGAGGTGCTTCTAAACGTGAGTGGAGCGCTACAATACGTTGGCTACCTTCTACGCACAAGGCGACCATAGACGAACTTTGGCACCTGGCTCTTACCCGAAGCAGCCCGTTTCTTGACTCGCTGGAAATTTTGCAGGCTTTACGGCTACACTCAGGGCCTATTGTCGACTCTGAGAGACCGCATCGCTATGGCTACAAGTCCCAAGGTTGGCTCGCGCAACTTATTGCCGCGGAAGGTCGGTTCAGTCCGCTTAGAGGAGACACGTTTTCGTTAGGCTTTTACGGCAACAAGCTTCCGAGGCTTACTCTACTCCTATTCATTACAGACTTGATGGGTCTACAGTGATCCTACGGTGCGTTGTCCCTGTGTTCCCTTAGACGATAGTGGATGAACTTCCACCATTGACCTACGCAGAGGCACTAGCACAACGTACAGTACCTAGCTACGAAATTTCCCGCCTGTACTTGGCGTCTGCCTATGATTTTCTCGTGACTATCATGGTCCGTTATTATCTCTTTGGTGTATAAATTCGACCGCTGCCTGTTGAGACCATAATAGCGACTGCCGCGGTGAGGCTTGGATTGTAGCGGACAGACGTGGGAAGAAACCGAAACTACGCCTGATCCAGTGTGAAGGCGCCAGTGTGTCTGTGGGAACCGTAAACGAGGTCGGTTCAAGAGATGGGAAGACACCTGATGTGAAAGTGACGACGACGAGAAACAGGAAGGCGAGAGGCACAGACTGGATGCCCTGGTACCTGCATGAGCGCGCTGGAACTGAAGGTTCAGTTGCAAAGGCCAATCAAATGGCGAAGGTGGGACGCTGCGATCCGGCCCATGGTTTTTACGTCCATGGCTTTGGCCGCTGTTCTTACGTAGATGGCTGTAAAAGTACAGACAGACTGACGAGAGATAGCGAGAGATTCTTCCCTTCCAGAAGCCATCTGCTAAACCCGCAATCATCTAGCCACCCGGGATCAATAAACCCGCAACTTCGTCGTCTCAACCTCCACGCTTCAGCGGTTAATGCACTTGTAGATCGTATATCGCGCCCCGATCTTCTTATCCCAGTCTAGCCTGATAACGATTGCTAGGAGGTTGTGAAGTTAGTGTTGTGATTGAGGGTTAGCACGCTGTGGAGGGGGTTGGTGAGACGAAGAGCGGGGGCCCAGTGAGCGATGGAGGGGCAGGATAATTGAAGCCGGAATCGAGCATGGTCGCCATTTGGAACAAACGATAGGAAAGAGCGAGATCCTCTGCTTTGCGAAGAATATGCCCTTTGTTCAGATTGTGTAGCCTGCGAACATCTTTGATGCCGTCGGTTGCTGTCTGAGAGGGGCAGAACATCACCGAGTGTTTCCTCTCCCCAAGGCTCGGACATCCCAGTGATCCCACACACCACCACCACACACACCGCCATTTGAAACGACTCTCAACAAGCCCCCACAGCGTGGATGAGCCAATCACCCAGGACGCAATGGTCTCGGCAGCCAGTTCGCCGGGCTGGCCGGCATCTGGGCTCACCGGGACGTGGCAGTTGTCGCATTCCCGCACTCCATTAGCAAGCAAGACAAGACCAGACTACGGATGGGGGATGGGGGAGAGGATGCATGTTGGGTAGTACGGTAGTTAGCCCAGCTTTGTTACATACATCGTACCGACGTCCAATCTACGTATGTAGTAGAAGCCACCACCATGAACTCCTGACCCCCGGATGTGGTCATGTCGCCAGTGGAAAGCTTGCTAGAGCAACTGATATCGCCCTAGGAGGCACTTCGGAATGGTTAATGGCTCCATATCACGGGCGCTTTGGAAACGTCACTTATATCAGTGCTGCGTCTGCACCACTCTCTCTGATGATACACGTCCCCATTGCCCCGGTACCTGATTCAAACTCAGCTCAGCGCTCCTGCTCCTCGTTCTTTGAAGTCGGTATAAATCCACTCCTTCCTTTCTTCCCTTCCTTCCAACAGTGTCTTACCCTTCAGTCGACTCCGAAGGAATTCGACAACAACAAGGTCTCCCGCGAAGCCATCGTATACCATGCGGATAGGCAAGAAGACGGCCATCGCCACCAGTGAGTCCAAACCCCGGGTCCCCGTCTGCGTCATCCGACCCTCTTGTCATGGATTTCACTGACGCCTATTACCACTCCCTCTGTGTAGACGCGGCCGGAGCTTATGGCGCACCATCCTCCTTCTGCCCCGGATCTGACGTCTGTTTTCGATGGGGAGTCCCCGAAGCGGCTGCCAGCTCGGGGTTGGACAACATCTATTTCCAGCTCCGGGCCTCTACTAGCTATGAGTGGGTTGGCCTCGGAATAGGGTCCCAGATGCGCGGCGCGGACATGTGTACGCCAACGGGAACAACAACGCTACGCTCAGCACGAGACAAGGCACTGGGCACGTCATGCCGCAGTACGTGTAGAGGAGCGACGTTGAACTCCTCGAGGGATCTGGCATCAGCAACGAGGAGATGATTGCCAATGTCCGGTGTAGTTGTGGATGCAACAACCTCGATCTGTCGGGCTCATCAGGCTGGATAGCCGCCTGGAAGGGAGGCAGCCCCTTGAACTCGGAAAGCCCCTCGGCGAGCATCGACCACCACGACGGCAAGAACCTTTTTCCCGTGAACCTGGCTCGAGCCAGCGTCAGCTCCGACACGAATCCCTTCCTGACTCCCCAAAACTCGACTGGCGGCAACGGAGACGGAGTGACGGAAGACAGCAGCACCCCCAACCAGACATTCATATACGCACGCGGCATCCTCATGACCGTCATCTTCGTCATCGGATACCCCATCGGATCAATGGTCATGCCAGTTATTGGCAGCTGGATCATCCACGCAAGCGGGCAAACACTTGTTTTCCTCGGCATGTGGGCAGGATTTGGTATTGGGTGCACCCTCGCCCATCGCCTTGGCTTTGTGAGTACCCGCGCATCAAGATGCACTTACATCCACACTCGCTGACCACGGTCTTCCCTGTTCTTCCAAAACACGCATACCCAGCTTGGTGTCTTCGTTTGCTCGCTGCTGGGCTTGCAACCCATCTTCGGGTGGCTTCATCATATGTACTATGTCAAGCACCAGGGGCGCAGCATCATCAGCCACATCCACATCTGGTACGGCCGCTCGCTCATGATAATCGGCATCGTCAACGGCGGGCTGGGCCTGCAACTCGCAGGAAGCAATCGCCGCTTCGTCACTGCCTATATCGTTGTGACAGCACTTATGACGTTAATGTACCTCTCTTCAATCGTTGGCATCCTCAAGAACAGGCGGCGCAACACCAGCTTGTAGGTGCGCTGGGTACAAGAGAGTAATGACGCGTGATGTTAGAGGGCACGTAATTTCCTCGGAGTCAAGGAAGTACTAGAGAAGAGGAAGCGCATCCTCGGCGAGGAACATCCAGATACGCTCCTGGCGATGAATCACCTCGCAAAAACGCTCGGAGACGTAGACCAACACGAGGCGGCAAAAATAGAGAAGGGTGTCCAGTCAGAATAGATCGCTCTGATTTGGAGTATCGAAAGACTCGATCGCCATATAGCGACCCGCCTGAATTTTCCATCCAAGCCGCGTCTCCAACTTTCCCCGCATTGGAAATCTTTCCAGCAACGCCTCAATTCGACTTCCCTACGTATTAGCGCCAGCCCCGTCGTTAAGGCTGAATTGAAGCTCCGGTCGAGAACACCTAAGCAAGCTAGATATGCCGAGCGAACCGTCTGACGCCGCCGACCGATCAAAAACCAGGACAGAGACATGGACCGGATAACATGAAGGGAGCGACCTGATGTGTGTTATTCGGTTTGCTGCTGGCTGCCTTGTTGCTGAACCAATCTGTCGCCGCCCTGCAACCACAGGCTCCTACCTTCAAGAAAACAGCAGCCCGCAGCCTGACGGTGGTAGAAGGGGAGCCATAAAGCATCAGCCGATGGCCCGTTCGGTAGATTGCAGAGCTCATGAGTTCGTGTTAAATGGAGAAGATGAGGGTCATGATGATGTCAATGGCTTCATGACTTTGCACTGTCGCGTGTTGGTGCCTCCAACTGCTAAGGGTCCACAGTCTCCCAGAAACTTAACCGGTTATACGAGGTACAAAGTACAACAACACAAAGTAAAGTAAAGCACGAGCGGCTGCCTCGACGTGGCCTTCGATCATCAATGAAGCAGGGAGCGGCGACTTCCGCCGAAGGTGATGGCCACAGCCACAGCGCCCGCGCGACTGAGCTAGTCAATGATAGGTGCCCGCAAGCTGTAGGCGTAGAGGACGACATGAAAGCTATCAGCCATCAGGCTGAGCCCAACGGCACCTACGGGATTATGAATCACTATATATATACATAGTGTGGGAGCAGTACCGGGCGAACGTCGACGGCTGCCCTCTTCAATTAATAAACAGCGTGATACTGCCACATACCGCCACATACCCTTCACCAGAGAAATTGAAATTATCAAACAGTCGGCATACCTTATTCGACATCATCAACCATGCATTGCACGAGTCTCAACGTCGCTATCTTAGCTGTGCTTGCCGCCGGGGCATCTGCTGAGATCTACAAGGTCGAGGTCGGCAAGGGCGGGCTGACATTCACTCCTAATACCATCAAGGCCGACAAAGGAGACGTCGTCGAGTTCCACTTCAATGCGATGCACAGTGTTGTCGCTGGCGACTTCAAGAAGCCCTGCACTCCAGTCGCTAGTGGAGGATTCTACTCCGGTACCATGCCCATGGGTGATAAGGTTAGCCAAACTATTTACTCTGTCTACTCGGGTGACATTTTCTCATGCGCGCGTGTTGGCGGATGCCGGAAAGCGAGTCACGCAGCCTTCTGTTCGTCAGCTAATCCTCGCTTCTACAGTCTTACTTCTCGATCACTGTTAATAACACCGACCCCATGTTCTTCTACTGCGGCGTCGATGGCCACTGCCAGGGCGGCATGGTCGGCGTTATCAACCAGGGCTCCGATACGCTCGACGTGTTTAAGAGTGCTGCTGGAAACAGCGAGAACAGCATCAGCCCACAGGCTCCATTTGGCGGCACTCTGGGCTCCAGTGCCATGACGAGCGCAATGATGAGCTCATCAATGTCTACATCCACTGGATCGGCGTCTTCGCCTATGACCATGACTGGATCCCAGTCCATGACGACGACCATGGTGACTTCCGAAGCTTCGAGCACCGGGAGCACGACTGCCTCCGGATCGCCTTCACCATCACCGACCGGTAGCAGTCACCCGGGTGCTGCTGGACATTTAACCAGTCCGATCGCCGACGTAACTGGTCTTGCCTTGGTCATCGCTGGTCTGCTTGCGCTATAAAAGGGAAAGCTTGGTAAAGGATCAAGTCGAAGCGCAGGAGTGAATGGTTGGCAAAGGCAGACGCTTTGTAATATGGGGTAACAAAGCCAAGGTAGTAGACTGAGCCAAGAGGGAAATATGGGGGGAACAAATGGAAGCATGGGCGATGCTACCACCGTTATTAGGCGGGGGCGTACAGCTTTCCCAATGACGATCAGGAGCAGGACCGCCTTGATATAGTCCACCATGTCTATTATCGTGCGCTCAATGATCGCCTCTTCCTTGCGCCGATTGACCCCAATGGGCTTCATATCCTCGATATCGGCACTGGCACTGGTATATGGCCAATCCACCTTGCTGATCTATATCCCGGCACCTCGATCCTTGGCAATGGCCTTAGCCCAATTCAGCCGTTATGGGTGCCTCCAAGCGTCCAGTTCATCGTTGACGACGTCGAGCTGGACTGGCTTGACGCCGCGAAATACGACTTCATGCACTGCCGATGTATGGCTGGATCTATCAAAGACTGGCCGCGATGATTTCGCCAGATCTATGATAACCTCAAGCCGGGAGGGTGGGTAGAGTTCCAGGAAGCCGTCAATACACCCTATTCCGAGGATGGATCCCTGAAATCTGATAATCCGCTGGCGCAATTGATGAACGAACTCATGGACGCCTGTGATAGCATCGGCCGGACCTGGGACCCAGCGCCTTCTTTTAAGGAATGGGCCCAGGAAGCAGGCTTCACAAGAATCGAGAAGCGACGCTTTAAGCTGCCCGTCGGCAACTGGCCAAAGGACCCCCGGCTCAAGGAAATCGGCGCCTTTCTCAGCGTCAACTTCTTTGAGGGCGTCGAAGCTTTCACCGCTGCACCACTCAGGGATCTCATGGGTTGGGCGCAGGGGGAGGTAGAGGTTTTCAACGCGCTTGTGCGGGAAGCAGTTAAGCGCAGGCATATTCACGTCATTTTCGATTCCTTGTGGTCACGGCAACGAAACAATATTCGTGTGATCTCTGTTCAGATCCCATGTGAACTAAGGCTCGCCTAACACGACGCCTACGAGGAGCACGGGGCCGTACGATCGTGCTTTCCAGCAACACCTGATCGATCACAATATCTTTCCTGACAGCTACGAGTATCCAGATGGTCGATTGCCACCGGAACCCGAGAACATGGACGAGATCCTTCAAGCACTAGCTAAGCCTAGAGCATCTCTATCTAATCTCGATTCACAAACGATGACTTCTGAAAGTTCAAGCGCGTAGATACGCATCTATCAAAAGAATGACAAGTCACGAGAACCGACAATCGAAGGAGACATTGGGGACAGCAAATGTGTTGCTGTTGAGATCCCGTTCACGAACCTCGACCACCTGACTGATGGTACACTTGTGCCGGGATCTGTATTATGGCGCACGCCCCGAACAACTCGACCGACGAGTACGCAAGGACTTGGGTGGTCATGCCATCCCTTCCACCTAAGAAGACCTTCCGGTGGCCCCAAACTTCTTCGTTGCAGTGAAAGGACTGATGGATCAACCGCGGTGGCCAAACGACAACTTTCCTATGATATGGAATTGGGAGCAAGGGGTCTAAACACTCTTCAGTCATATAACAGCTCCTCTGCTTCCCGTGATAACCGAACTTATACCATCGGTTGCACCTACCAAGGCTGCCGCTGGTTACATACGAGGAACCTGTTCACGGTGGCGCGTTATGTTGGGCGAAGTTTGCTTCAAACCAGAAGGATGCAGAATCCAGCCACACCAAATGGCAAGTCAGAGTGGGTGCCTTTGTCGCAAAGAGCAGTCAGCCGCGGCGACGAGTGTCATGACGCCGTCATCAGATGGAGCAACCAATCAGTGTGCTATTAGTCCGAGTTGAGTCTTTTCGGGGCATAAATTCAATGGACCATGCGGCAGGGAGGATGTCGCGGTTATAATATGGACTCGGCCTCATCTGCTCACGTCAGAACCTGTGCCCAGATTCATTCGTTTGTACCTTCGCCATCGTTCTGGTGGACGTCATTTTATCTCGGATGCTTGGATAATAAAGATCAGGTCTGCCGCTTTAATGCTAAGCCAAGATTTCGCATCGTCGACATCATCGACAGACATGCTATCTCGAAAGACAATATGGTATATCTCAACCGACATGGATACTTCACACAAATACCCTTCGTTGAGTCCACGCCAGATTTCGATGTGGTCTTGGAGCCCAACCGTGGACTGCGCCCAAAGGCGTTATTCAAACATCCGTTTATAGCCAGAACTCGTGGGAGCTGGCTTCGACAAACCTTCGAATGCTTGGTACTATACACTACGGTTCCCACGAGTGTTGAAGATCCATGACGATCGCTCGTTCACTACTACTACTAGCTTCGGTGGAACTGCAGGACATGGCCCAAAAAGCTTAGAGATACTTGACAATTGCGAAGGGGAAGAGAAAATCTGGTTTAGAAGATTGCGAGGTCACAGGCACTGGTTTGGGGGATCAACGTTATCTCCCAGCGTCGACTCGGTTTCTGTGGTGGACATTCGTGCCGCTAGCCAAGGTGAGAAGCAACAGGAAGACGGGGGACGAGCGGTTGAGCTCCCGAGCCCTGATAATGTTTCCCTCGATTCATCGAAGCGAAAGATGGATTCCGAGAATGCACGGCATGGTACGGTCAAACGAGCAAAACTGGACTAGAAAATTGTGTAGCCATATCGAAAACTTAAGCAATGAGTGGTGATCATCAATTTTTGGCGCTTGGCAAGGAGGGAACGAAAGCACTGTAGCTGCCTTATCCAACAGCATTCAAACCCGGCAAGGTGGCTGTGTCATGGCCAGGCTGGCGCATCATTCAGTAATGATGATTGACTTGTGGTCGAATGATTGATAGTAATCACATACCATTCATTTTATTCACGCCCTGCCCTACATACTGATTCATTGCATTGAAAGTACGGCAATGCATCCTTCCCTGCATTTTACTTTCTTGGCATGCAACTGTTAAGAAATTAGCCTAATTTTATATCAATTTGCTTAACAACTGCACCCCGAATCGCCGCAGTCGCGCTCTGCGCAGGCTTTCGTAGCGGCCAGTGCGGAGCAGCTGACGAGCGACACCTTTGCCCTCGCTCGGCAAACTGGAAGTGTCTGATAGCCTTCATCTATGCGAGAGGCTTGGTAGGGGTCTTGGCACCAGACGATATACACCGACTTGCAGATCACGGGCCGCACAACAAGGGGTGCCAATGCCGGCGGCTTTTGTGTGTAGGTTATTCGCGTGGTAAAGAGACCAGATGGCGCTCTATTTTCTAGTCGAAGCATAGCGCTAGCATCTCCTATGGCATCTTACTTATATATTGAGAAGGCTACACGTAGTATTATGAAGCTCATAATGTTGACTAGATTAGGTTCCAAACCTCAGGCGGAAAACAACCATTGATCCAGTAATCGCCATTTGGGGTCCCTGCGAGAAAGGGCCCATTCCTTGCCAGCACGTTATTCGGACTCACACCCTG
This sequence comes from Tolypocladium sp. Sup5 PDA-1, assembly GCA_000750105.3. NCBI lineage: Eukaryota > Fungi > Ascomycota > Sordariomycetes > Hypocreales > Ophiocordycipitaceae > Tolypocladium > Tolypocladium sp. Sup5 PDA-1. The sequence continues at coordinate 44,152 of JPHH03000092.1, forward strand.
GACATGGTAGGAGACGGGGAAGCGCTTCGCCGTGGCTAGCGACTCAGTCCTGTCTGCCGACATCCACCGGCCATCATTGTGTCTGGCTTTGCTTACAACTGCCAGCCTGAAGTCGAGCGACTCGAAGAGCGAGCTTTGGTCCAGTTGGACATGTTTACCACAAAGGAGCTCATGTCGCCGATAACGGCGGCAATCCAGATCTCGAGAGAGATTCTCACGTGAGACGGGCCAGAGCGTAGACCCAGGCTTCAGTTGTCTGCGTTTTAATGCTTTGGCGAATGGCCTGGGCCACAGTCCCAAGAGCGACCGGCTTGCGGGTAAGGAGGTCACAAGCCGGGAGACTCGCCCAATAAGGAAGCACGGCATTTTGCACATGCACTCCTTAGCCTTCTTCGGCGGGAAACATGGACTCCGAGCGTCCGCGGAGGTCAAAAGCATTGGTAATGCTGACTGTCCGGGTTGAGCTCCGTGGCAAGACCGCCACGGTCGCCATCACTGCCAGCTATGCCGCCACTACATTGCAGTCGCTAACAAACGACACCGGACTGGGCCTTGCTGTGAGAGAAGCCATTGTCTTGCTGCGCAGCCCTTGCACAGTCTTGCGCGGCAGAAAGATTATCCTCGTTAATTCCGGTGGTTTACTCCCCAACCGCGGAGTATGCATTGAGCGCAAGCTGACCCCCAAGGTGCGCGTACAAGACGTTACCGCCACCAAGCTGACCCCCTTTAATGAGATCAATCATTCCTGCCAGACTTTTCCCCTCGTATACCGGATCCGTGATAAACGCCTCCGTCTGAGCACCAAACTTCATTGCCGCTATGGTCGTCTCATCGGGGATGCCGTAGACTCCTGCGTTATACTCGTCCTTAAGGATCACATCATCTTCGGTAATGTCGCTCTCAGCTAGCCCAATCTTGGTCCCGGTAAACTTGGCGATGCGCAGGACCTGGTCAAATGTCTCCTTGGGCTTGCCCGAGGCGTCGATGCCAATGATCTTGCGGGTGGGTGACCCATGCTTCTGCGCTAGCTTGAAGCCGGCAACCATACCAGCCATGGTCGAGCCCGTGACGGCGCATACCACGATTGTGTCGAAGAAGACTCCAAGCTCCTTCTCCTGCGCCTCGACCTCAAAGGCCCAGCGCGCGAATCCAAGTCCGCCAAGCGGATGGTCGGACGCTCCCGCGGGGACGTAGTATGGCTTGCCGCCTTTAGATTCGATTTCGGCAGTAAGGCGGGCTAGCGTAGTCTTATGCCCGATACCAAAAGCTGCAGGATCGAGGTTTACGTTTGCGCCCATGAGCCTAGACAGCTGGATATTGCCGACCTTTTCGTAGCCTGGGTCGGTCCAATCGACCCACTGCTCCTGGACCGTGGCCGCCTTGAGGCCCAATTTGGCTGCCACGGCGGAGACCTGTCGCGTGTGGTTGGACTGGATTCCGCCGATTGATACGAGCGTGTCGCATCCTTGAGCCAGAGCCTCAGATGCGAGGTACCTGCATTGTCAGCGACTCCTTGGTGCTCCAACATGAGGAATACTTACTCTAGTTTCCGCGTCTTGTTGCCTCCGTAGGCGAGGCCAGAGTTGCAGTCTTCCCGCTTTGCGTAAATGTTGACCTTGCCTCCAAGAGCAGCAGTCATGCGCGCGAGGTGTTGAACGGGCGAGGGGCCAAAGAGGAACGACTCCCGAGGGATGCTAGCAAACGGCTCTGGAAGCTTGACTTGGGCCATTTTTAAAAACTAACAGAGCGGCTCGGCTGTGTCTGCCTCGGGCTTGACAACGAGCTAGACTTCCCTCTGGCTGCTTTATATTGTTCAGTCATGGTCATGGTATGATTGAGGGTCGCATGGTCATATTCATGCCGAAGCGATGTCGGCCGCGGGCCGGCGCTAGTTCCAAGGAACAAGCATCCACCTCAAGTGTTCAGAAGGCGCATAGGAGGACATGCAGGGTTCCCGCTCGGCGCTTTGGTGCGTAGCTTGCATGTGCCGAATGCGATTGCGACCGGATCAAGCCCCCGCCCACTTCCACCGCTGCATCCATTGCCCTCGCAAGATCTTGGATCCTTGCAAGCGCCCAGCCCTCAAGGTTGCCGATATCCCAGTCAAAAGTCTGCGCATGTGCCGTAGACTTCGCATACACGGAGTACAAGGCGCGGGGGAGGACGCTGGACGGCCGTAGAGCTGCGCGGCACCAGAACAAATAGGATAGATGGTGTTGCAAAATACTACTTGACCACAAAAAGTGCGCTGCACCAACATGTGCAGTATCTCCGTTTATATGCTATTCTTGACAGATGGTCAAATGGTTCCATCGCAGTGCAATCCGTACATCTTATACGTGCTTGTCCTTCATTGGATGGCATCGTATACAAGGCGCGGGAGAGAGATTTGGTTGGCAACACGGTGCCTGACACCATGGCCGCCGCAGAGGCGAGACTGGAAGAATTAAGCAACAAAGACTATCGAGGCGGCGGGCGCCAGTTGGTCTCAGAAGGGGCGGGAGAGGCGGGTTGCCCAATTGGCGGGCGGGACATCAGACCTCTCGTTTCTTTGTTCCTCAAGGCATTTCGTTCCTCAAGGCACTATTCCGCCAGGTTAGGACTCGTTGGATGCATTTCGGCTACTGTCGGACTTGTGACGCTAGCCGAAAGTTCTATCGGCGATTTGCAATGTCTTGGTCTCCGTTGTGTAGTTGGCAAGCCCCCGATGTCGGGCATGCTCGACGAGTCAGTATCGGTGGATGATGCATGCGCACCCTGGTGCGTAGATAGAGCGACGAACTTGGGTGCCAAACATAGTCAGTACCATGGCTTAAGTTGCAACGCCACGGAACAAAGGATTGCTAGGAGCTATTGCTACACGTAGGTCACGCAGATACGCTTAAAATGCATGCCGTCTTCATGAATCTGTGTCGAAAATGGCCACGTCGAAACATGTTGACCTACCGTAAGTCGTTGTCATGATTAGTCATGTTCTGGGATTTCTCAAAGCCCATAAACCAGTGAGATCCCGCGAATTGGGCTCGGGTGCGCCGCTCTATTTGTGCACCTGGGTGCCTATGTATTAGTCGCCGTCAGGGTCACATATCTGATAATTCCAGGCCCGGAAACAACACGGAAATGACTGCTTCCGATGTTCCTCTTTGAAAGAGCGAATTGGCACCTCGCGTCTTCCCGAGGATATCATATTTGCGAGCATTGTATCATGTCATGTACTTGACCTTTCGCCGCTTAATTATAGCCTCAACGTCGCTCCTTCATTGCGCCAAATAGCCGGCCTATCAGGGACATGTAGCCGCCTGTTGCAACTGCTCGGGAGATCGAAGCCTTCATTTCTGCACAAGAGCCGCACAATTCTATCCATCCGCTCAATTGAGGCCTTTTCAATATTTCTCGTCAATTGACGGTTACTATCCAAAAGGCATTGTGCGGCCACAGTGTTGCACGCAGTCGACCCAACTGTTTGGCAAGCAACCGGTTTCATAGCACGGTAGAATATCGGGATCGGACTGTCAGACCTAGACCGACCGGGCTGCTGAAGCCAGACGGACCAAGACCGACAGACCGGGAGCCCCGACGACCCAGACCGACAGACCGCGGGGGCCGGTCTGAGTCGGTCGGTCTGTTAGCCACACTGACGGAGCCCGACATCCGAGTTGGTGTCCAAGAGTCCAAGCCTCCAAGAAACAGCCGCGCTGAAGGCTTTGGCAACTCGCCCAGCCCTGGCTTTTGTTGGACGGCCTCCCCGCGAACTTGTCCCGAATCGCCCGAGTGCGGACCGTTGATTGGGCCCAGGCACCAATTGCCTCCAACTCGGCTGCTAGGTGGCTTCAGGCTAGTGGCCAATGCAGCAGGTCTGGGGCTGCTTGGCCTGTGCGGCAATCCAACAAAACACCTGCTTGGAGTCGTACAAGCAGCTTCTTCAACGCCCGTCCGGCATCAACTATAAGATGGACACTTGCGGCACCGTGTAAACGAGTTTCGACTCTCCAGACACGCAGGGCATGGCATGACAGCCATCACAGCCGCCTCTTATCTCCAAATCCTCTTAGCCACAAATAGTTGTTCGACTCCTTGCCTCTCAAGTCTCCTCTAGAACCCCTTTCCCGCCTCATACCGGCCCATCCAAGCACCCAGTCAAGGCATTTGGCATCGCACTACAATGTCCCCGCGAAACAAACCCCAGGCGGCGACATCGCGCGTCGGGTGTCTGTTAGCAACCCCAACATGGACCAGTCAACCGTCTACGAGGCGGCTGCCGCCACCGAAGCCGAGACCAGCATGGGCCTCTTTAAGTCGCTGAAGCTGTATAAAAAGGCCAGTCTCTAGTCTACTTTCCTCTCTACCTGTATTGTTATGGAAGGCTCGACGTGGTCCTCCTCAACAACCTCTTTGCCTACCCTCCCTTCCAGCGCAAGTTTGGTGCCCACAGCCCGACGGGACGTACCAGCTCACGGCTGCGTGGCAGTCTGGTCTCTCCAACGGTACCCTGTGCGGCCATATTCTCGGATCGTTCTTCAACGGCATTAACGCCGACCGCTTCGGATACCGCAAGACCCTTATCGGCGCCCTCATCGGCTGCGTTGGCTTCATCTTCATCATTTTCTTCTCCGAGACGCTTGTGCAGCTGCTGATCGGCGAGATCCTCATCGGCATCCTATGGGGCATCTTCCAGACCTTGACAACTACGTACGCCTCCGAGGTCCGCCCAACCCATCTCCGTGCCTACCTCACGACCTATGTCAACCTCTGCAGGGTCATGGGCTAGTTCATCGCCTCCGGCGTGCTGCGCGGCATGCTCACCCGGGACGACGAGTGGGGCTACAAGATTCCGTTTGCCTTTCAGTGGTTCTGGCCGATCCCCTCTCATAATCGGCATCTACCTCGCCCCGGAATCCCCCGGGTGGCTCGTCCGCCACGGCCGCCTCGACGACGCAAAGAGGTCGCTCGCCCGCCTGACGGCCCGCAACAGCGGTATCCCCTTCCAGCCCGACGAGACCGTGTCGATGATGGTGCATACAAACGAGATGGAGAAGGAGGTGCATTCGGGCACCTCGTACACGGACCTGTTCAATGGCGCCAACCTCCGCCGTACCGAGATTGTCTGCGTGACGTGGATGATCCAGACGCTCTGTGGCTCTACCTTTATGGGATACTCGACGTACTTCTACGAGCAGGCCGGCATGGCGGTTGAGAACTCGTTCAGCATGTCCCTCGGCCAATATGCGCTCGGCATGGTCGGGACCATGACGTCCTGGTTCCTCATGGGCTGGTTTGGCCGACGCACCCTGTACCTCTCTGGCCAGCTGCTCATGTGTGGCGTGCTGCTGACCATCGGCTGTGTTGCGTTTGCTGGCCGCGAGAACGTGGCCGCGCAGTGGGCCATTGGCTCCATGCTCCTCATCCATACCTTCACCTACGACGCCACCGTCGGCCCCGTCTGCTACTCCCTCGTGGCGGAGCTCACCTCGACACGCCTGCGCACCAAGTCGGTCGTGCTGGCCAGGAACATGTACAACATCATCGGCATCGCCACCAACGTCATCACCCCGCGCATGCTCAACCCGACTGCCTGGAACTGGGGCGCTAAGTCTGGCTTCTTCTGGGCCGCAACCTGCTTCATCTGCGCCGTGGAGCGAAAAGAAAACTGTTCGGCCGTGGCGTGAGAACTAGGAGATATTGAAATCGTGTATTGATCGTTGTCTGATGATCTGCCCCAATCCCCATCTCACGACTGGCGAGTCCTTATATCTCCAGCCATACTCTACCGGAAGTCGGTATTCATTGTGCGCCGACGTTTTTTTTTAAAGCAGTGCGTGTGGTCTCGCTGCCGGATATGCCGTGTGAATGGACCGTGAGGCCTATGCCAGGCTGACAATAATATTCGAGCAGCATCCCCACGATCTTGCTCAAACTGTACTGCATAATTGATTCACCACCCCACCAGCTCACAAGAGCTCACGGAAGCCCAGTTCGGCTGTGCCTCAAACTTGACAGATGACCCGATATCAATCAATCAAGCCGTGGAACTAGTGCCAAGGGCGTACTGTAACAACACACGACAAAGCTTGTCATTCGGCAGTGGCTGGTTTCAAACGAGATTGCAAGCAGGGAACATGCTCGAGCCGCTTACCCAAACACTCCGTTTCTTCCTCATCGCAGACATTCCGAATAATATCCACGGCACGGACTTAGAGACGGCTTCCTCGTTGGTGCTGTTGAGTGGCTTGAAGATACCCGTTCAGAATTGTCCGGACTGTAGATGGTCGGGTCTACGTAGCTTCCTGCTTTTGGAGGCGATTAGTCCATTTCTTTTCAACGGGACATAGTTACTAAGTAGACGGTGTGGCATCTCCTTCAACTTCTACCAGCTCGTTTTCACGCTCTCTACTCTACAAGCTCGTGCCCACGCCCTACTCTACAAGCTCGTGCCCACGCCCTATACTCTACAAGCTCGTGACTACGTACTCGGCTCTTAAGTCGTCCCCTTCTTCACATTTTGCGTGTGAACTTTCATCAACTCTACCCCAATCATTCTGATACTTTCACACGAAAGAGTATTTGAAACCTGCAAGAATGGCATACGCCCAGAAAGAAAAGCTCTTCCCTATGCAAGGCGGGTGTCCCTGTGGCTACATTCGGTACGAGCTCGCCGTGCCTCCACTCCTCGTGCATTGCTGCCACTGCACGGCTTGTCAGCGACAACTTGGCTCCGCATTCGCCATCAACGCCATTGTCGAGTCGACCGCCATAACCCTCCTGCCGTCTAGTCCATCACCCAGCATCCCGGGCTACCGCGCCAAACCCAAGGCCATGCCGGCAAAGGCTCTTCTGCACTTTGCACAACTCACGGGTGGGACGACAACTACGAAATGTGAAGCCGCTCTGGCAGAGCAAGGCAAGCCTGTCATCGTCACAATTCCCACCGAGTCAGGGATTGGGCAGACCATTGCCCACTGCCCCGTCTGTCACTCCGGTTTATGGAACCACTACGCAGATGTTGGCCCGCTAGCAACCTATCTCCGCGTCGGGACGCTGGACCACGGGTACGAGATCGACCCAGACGTACACATCTTTACGCGCAGTAAGCGGGAATTCGTTTCCGTCTCGGACGGCAAACCGCAATTTGAGGCCTACTACAAGGACCGCGCCGAATTCTACAGGCCTGACGTCTTGGAAAGGGTGGAGGCGTTGAAACCCAAGCAGCAGGAGTACGATGCTGAGCTGAAGACTGCCATGGGTTCAAACGCTTCTCTGTGATATTGCGACAATATTATATAAGGCTACCCATATTGGCAATATATTTTCTTTATTAGTTGGCCGTTCTTAGGCAAAATTCACTTGTTAGTTAATTGAATTGATGTCAGCGCTGTGGAAACATTCCTCTGCTCTCCTAGTTCGACTGAGTCTTGCATCAACATGTGTCCCTGTATATCTCATGCTCCCGCCTGCTCACTTGTAAGGCTGTCTACTCCTGGACTACCAGCGGCTCCACGTTCCAGATGCGCTCTGCGTACTCATTGATGCACCGGTCGCTGCTGAAGAATCCCATTCGCGCCACCGACACGATGCACTTGGCCACCCACTCGTCCTTATTGTGGTACGCCTCGTCGATGAGGTGGTGCGTCTCGATGTAGCTGTGGAAGTCGTCCGACACCAGGCAGTAGTCGCCGTGCTGCCGCACCGCCGCGATCATAGCGCTGAAGTCATGCACCGAGCCAAACGTGCCCTTTTCGATCTGGTTGAACACCTTGTCCAGGTCGGGGTCGATGCTGTGGGAGCCGTACGTGTGCGCGTGGCGGAGGTCCTCGACGTCCTCGGCGAGGTTGCCAAACAAAAAGATGTTGTTCTCTCCAATCTCGCGGGTGATTTCGATCTATACCGTGTTAGTGATGTGACCATTGAGCAAAATACATGACAGTGGCCAACTTACGTTCGCGCCATCGCGGGTACCAATGATGAGGCCACCGTTGAGGACAAACTTCATGTTGCTGGTTCCCGAGGCCCTGAACAACTCGTTAGCAAGCCATGTAGACGTCTCATGTAAGTAGTTCATAGACAAACTCGGTTCCTGCAGTGGAAATGTGCTCGCTTATGTCCGACGCAGGGGCAAATCATCTCGGCCTTGCTGACGTTGTAGTCCTCTAAGAAGATGACCTTGAGGAGGTCGCCAATCTCCTCGTCGTTGTTGACGACGGACCCCACGGCGTTGATGAGGTGGATGATCTGCTTGGCCATCCAGTAGTCCGGAGCAGCCTTGCCACCAAAGATGGACACGCGAGGAAGCTGCTTCTTCCTCTCCTCGGGGCTCATGGCCTTGAGAGACAGGTACCGGTGAATCACGCCAAATATGTTGAGCTGCTGCCTCTTGTACTCGTGGATGCGCTTCACCTGGACGTCAAAGAGCGCCGCGGGGTTGACGGTGACGCCAGTCGTTGTCTTTATGTGCTTGGCCAGGCGCGCCTTGTTGGCGTACTTGATCTCTGCCCATTCGCGACGGAACTCGGGGTCCTTGGCATAAACCTCGAGCCGGTTGAGGTTCATCAAGTCCTTGAGGAACTCATTGCCGCCGCACTTGGACGCAATCAGCTCCGAGAGGCGGGGGTTGGCCTGATGTAGCCATCGCCTGGGCGTGATGCCGTTTGTCACTTTGGTGAACTTGTCCGGGCCATAGAATTCCACAAAGTCCTTGAAGATGGTGGTCTTGATCAGGTCCGAGTGCAGCTCGGCCACCCCGTTGACCTTGTGCGACCCGATAATGGCCAAGTATGCCATGCGCACCATCTTGGGCTGCCCTTCTTCGACGATGGAAACCCTTCGTAGCATGTCTCTGTCCTTGGGGAGAGCCTTCTCCACCGTCTGGAGGAAGTAGAGGTTGATGTCATAGATGATCTGCAGGTGTCTCGGGAGGAGGTGCTGCATCAGGCCAACGGGCCACTTCTCTAAAGCCTCCGGGAGTACCGTGTGGTTGGTGTAGCCAAACTGTGCGCTTGTTAGCCTTGTCGATGAAACCGGGGAACATAACAGCATACCGTGCTAGTTACAATGTCCCACGCGAGGTCCCATTCAAGTCCCTCAATGTCGATGAGAATGCGCTGTAGCTCAACGATGGCAAGCGTCGGGTGCGTGTTGTTGAGCTGGATGGCGACCTGGTCGAGGAACTCCCTCCAGGCGCGCTTCGACTTCTTGAAGCGGCGCACAATATCGTAGAGCCACGCGGCGACCCAAAAGTACTGTTGCTTCAGGCGCAGCTCCTTGCCTCGCTCCAGGTTGTCATTGGGTAACAGCACGATGGGCCGACGTTTGGAAGTCAAACTCGCCGCCCGGCGCTTTGCTGGGCCACAGCTGAAGGTTGTTTGTGGTCGGATTGTCGTAGGTGCCTTCGTATTGTCTAGTCAAAGCTAAAGAGAAAGGGAACAGGAAGAGGACGAGGCAGGCCTGCCTCGGGCTCTTATTACAGAGCCCTGACGCCGTAGTCGGGGCGGCCACCGGATGTCTCAGTTCACTTACACGGTCAGGCCCCGGGCCCGAGCCATTAGGCGCTGATTTCCCCGCCCTCAGGCAGAAATAGGAGCCAATGCCAGCCATTCCTAACTTTATGCTCGTTTTGCCACTACTTCCTCGGACTTTGCGAAGCAATATCCAAGCAGAACTTTCGAATCTTTGCATCGTATATCAGCAGTCCTCCTTGCCGTAAACTTCCACTCTCAGAAGCTCCCCTTCCTCCGAGAGATAGACACAAATGTGATGACCCGCCTTCCAACAGCGAGTGATGAGCTCCAACATATCCTCATTCACGCAACGGACGGCCTCTTTCCCCGAGCGGCACTTGACCGTGAGCCCCTCAAACCTGCCACAACTATCATAACATATCGCACACACATTGCCACAGATCTTCTTCTGGCAGTCAGGATCGTCCAGTGGCGATGCACCGTTAGGAGAAGCCGGAATAAGCTTTGCGTCTCCACCAAGGCCATCGACCCTCGCTTCAAGATAGTCAATATATCTCGCCAATACCGGATACCAGCGACTGGTAGGTGATGTCTTCTGTAGACGCCATCTGAAAATTGCAAGTGCGTCTCTTTCTGGGGGAAGTATATCGGGCGCACGGGCGCAATGCTAACTGGAATCTTGATCTGGAAGGACCCGGCAATGTAGCGCCACTTGATAGTATCCTCAGTGGATGACGTTGCATCTTGAACCTGAATGGCATCGTGGCCCGAAAATCTTGGTGGCCTGTGGAGGCTTGATATTTCCCGATGTGTTTGACAGTCGATAGACGATGATGTTGAATTCTTGGCCTTTGACGACATTTGAAGGGAGGTCAATGGTAAACAAACCAGCAAACGGCTGTGCTGACCCTTCAGGTATCGGAATGTAAGAATATCCCCGAGCGACCTTGCACTGGATTGTGTGTTCGTCTGCCGCCGACAGTGTCTGGGTTGAATAACGCTCCCGAGCGAGCTGGATGACTTGCGTTCCAGTAGAGTGCACTCCACTTTTGTTTGGCTCGTTTAGCCAAGTTAACATGATCAGTGTAGTGTCTAAGCAGTTCCCGCCATAGAGGAGCCGGCTGACTCTAAAGAACGTACATTTGGATCCACGAGTAAGCTCCCCGTTAACTATTGAGGAAGGGTGAAGACCAAATGTAGATGAGCTCTTGCATCAACTGAAGGCAAGCGAAGAGAGGCAGTCCCTGAGCCGGGTCATTGCTCCCCACAGCCCCGTGTCGCACTCATATGTTAGACTACGAGATAGCGGTGGTGCAGAGCATGGCGTCTTTTGCTCTACTAGTAACTTGTGCCGGGCTGCAAGATGCAAAACAAAGGAAAGAGAGGGACGCGATAAAGTTTGCGAAACAGCTCACACTGCATTAAGCTCCAGCGTATTACAGTACCCGAAGTGGTAATTACCTCCTGGGTCGCTTCGTCTGGTCATCAGAAGCCAATTCGAGGCCGGGTAAGCCAGGGCGTACAGTAGATTCAAGATCTCCCCGTACATGCAGATGCCCGATTGGCTCCCTTCGTCGTCTTATTATGCTGCCTGAACCCCTGGGGCTGCTGTGTTATGGCTTTGCTCCCTCCCTCTGCTCTCCGTCCAGCTAGACATGTATGGGGACTGTAGATGCATGACAATATCCCCTCGCCTCAATGGTACTGGCCTTTATCGCACTACCAAACCGATAGTCGACAGAGCTCAAACATGACGCAATCGGGCCGTTGTAGCCTCTGTGGCTCGGTCGCCCCACAGCTTTCCACGTTGCCGGTTGAAACCCCTGAACCTTATTTCTCTCCCGAGATCCGAAACCGGGAACGCCAATCGGGCCGTTTCGATCTTAATCATTCCATAACGTGGCGCACCTTAGGGAAGATGTGGAGCCCGTACCCGCTGCCGCAGCCGGCGTCTATGCGAGCGTTGGCGGGTACCGCGATTGTAGCCTAGTCCTGCCAATGGCTCCCCGGTGACAATCGCCCAGGAAATGCCCGCGATGAGGTGTTGCGACGATATTTGAAGGCTGTTCTCAATGAAACGCGCATTGGATGATGCAGCTTCTCGAGTGGCTACATGATTTACCTCCTAGTCACCCCAATGGTTCTCGATAGCCAATTAGCCATATGGTACGTGCCTGGGACCGGGTATCCAATGAGTCGCTCGGGCACATGGCCAAGACGCGTAAGACTGATACGAATAGTAAATGTTGGGTGTCTTCTCAGGGACATATTTGTATTTGCTACCCTACAATTTGGACTTGAGCAAATTTCAACCTAGTAAGGTCACATAAGGTCATGTATCGCGACCGCGTTTACTACTCGTATACGCCTGAAGGTGCGCGCGGAAGGCAGCCCCACCGGCTCAATATAGGCTCAACGAGTTGCTGGAGTACAAAAAATACGTGACCGGGTCTGTTGACATGGTGTCAGACAATTCGCCTCAGATGGGTCAGAGATGGTATCAGGCAATGGATAAGAATTATCTAAGGAGCAAGAACTAAACGAGCGGGTGCACAGTGTTATGCAGTTCTTTATACACAAATGAAAGGCTGCTGCCTGCCAGGCAGCAGCTGTGCAGATAGGCGATAGCCGGATAGCGTGATATGCGACACATGGCCGTCTATGCTGGGTCGTAACGGCACGGGTATGGTCAACGGAGTCGTTTTTATCGTTATAGCTATAGGCCGAAAGTATGTGCAACAAACCGAACGAGTGTGAGAGTTAGAATGTCAAAGTATGTTATTTTACCTGCAGCACTTTAGTGCAGTACAGACAGGAACCCGCTAATGGTCGGCCGAGCTTAAACTCCAGTGGAGAACTCCATACAACGACCAAAACTCTCTTTCCGTGTATGGGTAAGGCTTCATACGCCAGCTGTAATTAGCACACCCTAGCAAAAGGAATATCTAAGCCAAATTTTGTCCCTGCAGTCGGCTGATATATCAGCGTGCCGCTAACAATCAGCCTATTCGTTAAGGGCGGAAGAGACACGTACAACTTCACGCCTAGTCCTCCTCTTCTATAGTTGCCCGTATATTAGCGCCACTAACAATCAGCCTATTCGTTAAGGGCGTAAGAGACACGTACAACATCCTATAGTCGCTCATAATATTAGCACGCCGCTAATAATCAGTCTGTTCGGTGTCAGTATGAAGAGTCACTTACCTCTATCAGCTATAGTCGCCCGTTGTGTAAGCGCGCCGCTAATCAGCCTGTTCGGTAATGGAAGAAATACTTACTTGTATCTATAGGCGCCAAATATATTAGCACGCTAGTAACAATTAACCTATTTGTTAGTGGCGGGACGAGCCACTTACTTGAAATTTCTGAGCTTCCTCCTATAGTCACCCGTCGTTTAGCGCGCCGCTGACAATCAGTCTGTTCGGTATCGGTAAGAAGAGTTACTTACTGCAAATAGTTGTCTCCGCAAAGCCCTCTATAGTTGGCCGTCGATTAGCATGGCGCTACAATTAGCCTATTCGTTAACGACTGGGAGAGCTACTTCATCCTTTTGCGCTTCGATAACTTCTTTAGCGAATTTTTGATCCTGAAGAGCTTCTTCTCTAGAAAAAGCTTGAGAAGCCTTAAAGATCATGTCTGGAAGTGATTCAGCTTCAAGGTGCCACTTCTTTACAAATGGAGTTTCAAGCAGTGGTTGAGCCTGTCGGCCGACAATCTTCGAGTCTGCTAGTGGACTAGCTGTAGACAGTCCGACAAGAAGAGTGGCGAGAGTGGTTGAGACCTTCATTTTGGCAATAAATTCTGGCAATAAGATGTTGGCAAGGGATGCTTTGTTAGCAGCAAAAGGTCTGGATAGGTATTCAGGTTGAGGCCACCCATGGACTATATATTTATGTCGAGGTAGAATAGAATATTCCATGGCTACGTAGTTGGTCAGGTAAGACGACCTAGTTGCATGATTGTTCCATGTATGATCGTCGTCTCCTGGAAACAGGGGTATCTTTATGCGGCCCAGCTCGGTAGGTAGAATTGAGCCGAGTCAGTCCCGAGTATTAAGTCCCAACTTTAATCAGTTTCATAAGGGACGATGGGCGTCCGGTAATTACTTCGTGCACACATACTTGACAGTTGCCAAGAATTACTTGAAATTCAACGTCTTCTTCTTTTGTGGTTGACTTTGGTCATTCACGCTGAAACACCCAGCATCTATTAGTGCAGTCACTTGCTTTCCGCAAACGCTTGCCCACTCACCTGCAGCCTTGCTTTGCTCCCCTCTCGAGTCCCCTGCATCTTCAGCAGCGCCCACCTCGGGCACGCACGAAAAGTATAAACTGCATAAACCGTCCATACATCGGCCGCCGACGATCAGATGACCGAATACCAACAGGCCAGGCTGTTAATTACGGAATTGGTTAATATGAACTAGAAAGGCTTGGGGGCGGTACTGTTCCGCGAATAAGACCGGCTCTGGCTGGCTCAGAAGTCCCTCTGTGTATTCAGGATGCCATAGAACTTTAAGGTTATGGAGCCTCGGCCCGAAATGGGCTTGGCCTTGTTGCAGCCATATCGTGCTGCTGAACGAAGACCAAAGGGATCCCCACTGCAGCTTCACCGTTTGGAAAACGCAAAAGCTATCCATGAACAAACATTTCGAATCTATTGGTCGTGCTGAACGCTGGCATTGAATTGAGTCAAGATGAGGGCCCTCCTTCACCGGGTTATACCCAGTGCATCACATTATGCGAAGACGTTACGTCGCTTTATCGGACTGATGGATCCAATGGACCAGGTTGTGGAGCTTTCCGATCAGGCCTTTCTTCGGCCAGATTTCATGCCAAGCAGCAGCATCAAGAACAAACTCCTCATCAATCTCTGCCTCGGCCCTATGCCGAAATAATAGAGTCTTAATAACTACCTAGTTGAATACGTGGCTGAAGTATCGCACCTGTTACGGGCGCACCCGACATCGTGGGGCCGCAGCTCCCGGCCCGCCAGAGCCGGGTCCAATAGCCGGGCACAACCCGTGACATTATCCTAATTTAAGAGTCCTTTAATTCCCTTCTTTGTCTAGACTGCTGATTATGAATAGTCTAGACTGCTGATTATTGATCGCTTTGGCCGCCCTTTAGCCTGTACAGGCCTTGGAACGGCAGCCCTTTCATTTTGGGTGGCTGGGGCCCTCCTACAGAGCGCACATGTCAAACGCGCCAGCCAATGGGGGAGCGCATTGTTGCGTCTCTGGAACCTTGTGGAATTACCATATTTGGCCACAAACGGTACTGTGTGTCCATTAGTGAATGTCTATGCATGTCGTAAGGCTCTTGAAAGCGGGCGTTGTCTTTTGCCTCGATCGGATACCGTTCTTGTGGGAACGAGTCTTGTCGCAGAACTGCATCCAGGCCGTATCGTTCGTGGTGGAACGATGGGTGTCGAGTAGCAGGAGGGTAGTATTGCTGCTGAAACGACTGCTGCAGTGGGAAAGAGTGCTGCGACCAGGCTCGAACCATGGCTAGTGAATTGGTGTGCTGTTGCTTTAAGTCTCAATGAAATGGTGCTCTGTAAACGAAGATCGATCAGCCTCTGCCCGAGGGACGTGGCCAAGACCGCGGCTTTTGTATGCTCGGCTATGGAGAGCTTACGTTATGCCTGACACCGGACAAGCGGTCGAACCGGGATCTACTATAGCGTTAGATACCGGCAACATGGCTAGCATTGAAGTGTCGGAAGAGACTCCATCTTACGTGGGCGTGTGACGGGCTGCTCGAGGCGTTGTTGGATGAGGTAGAGACGTTGTAGCAGTGCTGTGTCCCAAAGATCAACGGTGGACAAGTGGCTGAATGCCCTTCTGCAAGATAACTGGATGTTCGAAAGCCGGCTTTCTATTGCATGTCGTGCGATGCTGTGCGAGTAGGCGTGCGTACTGTAGAGTGTATGCAAATGTATGTATGTATGTATTGATTACGCCTGGTGGCCGTAGGCCAATAAGGCTACTATCTGATTATGGACATGTTCGTTTCCCAATCTTTGGCATGGTATCCTGAAAGCCCATGCAGTGTTCGATCTCGGCAATGTTATCTCGACAAAATTTCCATCACTCTCCGGGGGTTCGGGCGGTTGAACTTGTTCCAGGCAGGCGAACTTGAAGGCTGTTCTTCAAGTGTTCAGGGTCCTATCTACGGCGGCTGAAGCGGTGCTGCGACCTGTGGCCCGAGCCCAAAGCGGGCGTGTTAGTAAGAAACGTAAGAAAAGAGGAAGAAAAGAAGGTGCAGGTTTGCAATTTGTTCTCAACGTCGTGTACTCGCGAGTCGTCCTGTGGCTATCGCAAATCGTATTGTTGTACGAACTGCCTCCATATTAGGTGTCCATTTCGCGTCGTCTGAGGGTGACTTCCCCCCAGGTAGAACGAAAGGTCCCCTCGCCGCGTCTCGGTGCATTTCATCATCTCGTGTCGGTGCGGTGCCCATTGCCTACACTGAAATAGAAAATGTGCAACTGTTTCTGGCGATTGTCCGCATGCGCATTGCTGCGATGCCGCTGCCCTGATGTTGTATCGGTACCCGTTCAATCTTGCAATACCTGTTCTTAGTTGCGCCAGCACACTGGCTTCTTCTCTCGACAAGTCATCGTACAGACGCCTGGTGTGCTTGCCCGGCAATGCCGCGTCGACCTTCTTTATTCGCTTGCCAAGGTGGTCTGGAATGCTTGTGTCTGTCTGGTGGCTCGCTCGGGCCACGGTCAAAGTCGTTGATCGCATTCGTGGAGATGTACGCGCTGGAGTGGCGCCTTCTGTGGTTGCTTTTCGTGCCTCCTGCTTCGCAGCCTTCAAGAGCTTATGTTCAGCGCTGGTGGGTATCCAAAGAAAAGTGACTGCGTTTCGATCGCTCTTCAGAGACTCGATGCAGTCGTAGATATGCTTAATATACTCTTGGCCAGATTGTTGGCGCGGATTGCGGAGCGAGGGAACGGCAGCTTTGTTGCTCGTCATACACAGTATGCCCCGATGGCTGAGCACAGGTAATCGCTTCAATGCACATGCCATGGCCGCCAGCTCCCCGGAAAAGGGGTTCTGATCCTTTCTCGTACCAAGAGTGAAAGAGAATCGCTCGAGTATCGAGGATCCATGCGCTTGTGTTGGTATCTCAATGACGCCGCCGACCCCGACAACGTCGTTTCTTGCTGAGCTGCTCAATGCGATGCGCACAGCTCCGCCACTTCCGACTTCTGTTGTCTCTGCTCCGCTTTCGTCGGTGATTATGGTTTGGGCTCGCTCGACCCACGGCGCCAGTGTGAAGGGGTTGATCGTCTCAAGTTCCTCCATAGGGATCTCATTGAGTGCCGTCGCCACCTGGTAGAACGGTGAGCGATGGTATCTTCTGAACTTCCGAATACACGACGTAGCATTGCGAAGTGGATTGGTCGTGGGCAAGGCGTGGAGATCAGTCCACATCTTGACGGCTCTTCTCCAGAACCGCTCCTGCGCGCTGGCGATGTGTGCTTCGGCTTCCGCCACGACCGTTGCGACCGTGAGGAACGTGCCCACAATTGCTTGAGCTCCCACTCGCTGAACTCGGTTGATTGGACTGGCACTTCTGTTCTTGCACGCATGCATCCAGACATTTGAGCGTAGTCCACCACGGGGGCTACTGTAGATGCGAACAATTGCCTCGCTGTCGCCGGGGTAAGACCTCTGAGTCGCCGCAGCTCCATCGCGGCTACCAGTCCCTTGTTAGCTGCCTTCGCCAGATGCTCTTTGTACTTGAGGCCAGAGTCCATGATCACTCCGAGAACCTTGACGCTGGTCTTGGGTCGGACGAGCTGACCCTTGATCGTGAACGGCTGCGCATCGGACTTGTGCGGTTTGCGAGTAAACTGTATGACCGCAGTCTTCTGCGCCTCGAATGTTGCGCCGCTCCGCCTTTCCCAATCCAAAGCTTTCTCAATGATCGTCTCGATTCCTCTGCGATTGCTTTGCGCCGTGGGGCCTGTGACCCACGCTGTGAAGTCGTCAACTAAAGCCACCGCTCCACCATGACGGTCGATTCGCTGCTGAACGAGATCCGCATTGAAGAAGAGAAACAGGACTGGTGACAGAGGGGAGCCTTGGGGTAGGCCGGCTTGTGGAAGGCTCTGGGCCTCCTATACCTGTCCGTTGATCTGTATGGTTGCCGTGCGATTCGAACAGAAACCTCCGACCCAGCGGAGCAAGTTCTCCGGTATGCCCCTGGCGCGCATGCGCTGGATGAGCCTCTCTTTACACACTCCATTATACGCTCCCTTCACGTCAAAGGTCACAAGGGTCAGTATGCGTCGGTTCCTCCAGGCTGTGTACACCTGCTCCTGCAGCAGCATTAACGCTTGCTCGGCGGATCGTTGTTTGCGCGCCCCGAAATGGTTGGTCGGCAAAAGTCCATGGGTCTCGACCGCATGTGAAATCCTCTCAGCCACGACCGATTCCATGACCTTGCCTAGTGTAGACAGCAGTGATATAGGCCTCCAAGCCTTTGCCACGGTGTAGTTGTCCTTGTCTGGCTTCTTGAGCGGGATGATCTTGGCGTGTCTCCATTGAGTGGGCAGTCCGCCTTCTTCTAGCGACGCGCGGAACAGCAACAGGACCCGGTGCTTGACCACCGGCCAAGTCTGTTTCCAGACTATAGTGGGTAGTCCGTCTTCGCCGGGGACCTTCCACGATTTGGCGACAGAAAGCTGCCGTTCAATCTCCTCAAGCGTGATGTCTGGCATTTCGACAGCTGTTCCTCGCTGAGGTCTTTCGCCTTCATCCTCGATGACCTCCGGCGGAGGGGGGAAGAAGGTGTCTAGCATTTCCTCGGCCTGCTCATTGCCGTTGACCGTTCTCGTGCCATCAGCTCGTACGAGCTGCGGCACCTTGCCGAACGCTGTGTCGCTGGCTGAGTTCAGGTACCTTGCAGCCTTCCAAATATTGCTGTTGTCCGCTAGAAACTCAAGCCAATGCGTCTTCTTCTGCTGCCTAATGGCGTCATGTATGTATGTGTATTTTCCGTCCAGCGGCCGTGAGGCCGCTCAGGTCCCCGCGGGGGGGCACAGGACGTGCTGAGCTAGGCTATCAAAAGGCCGTCGTGGCCGGCCTCATCCAGTTCAGCTGTTCACAAATCCCCCCCAAGCCCATTGTAGGCCACCTTGGAAAAGACTTATCTACCCATAGGATCTCCAACAATCTCCAACAATCCTCTGTTTCGCCTGGATAGGGCTAAACGCTCCGGCGCCGTCAAACAGACCCAAAAGCACACTGCGCACAACCTCCCAGACTAACCGCCCACAAACAATCCTTGCATCTCAGCCTTCCCAGCATCTCAGTCTTCCCAGCACCTCGGTCATCGATTCGGTGGTTAATAACTTTTACGATATATTTGATTCACGCAATAAAGATCGGAAAAAATGGTCCAACCAGCAGCCCCTCTTGTGTGGTCGCAGCCTGCGCTGAAGCGCCGGCGCCGCCATGGGCACACAATCTCTTGCCGACGCCATTGCGCGCTGGCGACATTTACTGCGCAGACGTGAGCGAGCCCAAAATATCGGACGCCAGACGCTGATTGAGTTGCGCGGCTCAAGCACTCGAATGCAGAAGAGGGACAGCCAATGATACAACTCATGATCGTATCAAATTGGCATGCAGGCAGATGCCGCACCAACATTATGGTGGAAAAACGGATCGTTTTATGGCAATTTTGGCATCAAAAACCTTGAATCACTCGGCCCAACAATACGCCCGCGAGGGAAATGTGAGTCTGCACATCCAATACACGGCAATAACAAAGTCGCCTTCTAATAGAAACTCGTCTCGGGCATCATTCAACCAGACGAACTAGCTGCACCAGTTAACGACTGCGATGTTGGTCACTGCCAGTCCATTCCAGCCCACGGTGGTGCTGGCGGGTCAATGAGAAACGAAGCTGGTCGCCGTGATGCAATAGGTAGGAGCAGCGCGAGAGGAGCAATGGAGACAGAGGAGCATGTATGTTTGTATGTATGTATGTATGCTGCAGCTGGCCCGCCTTGGACAAGCTTAGGGTAGCACGGTGTTAAGTGCGCCACCGGTGCAGCTGCTGGAATCATTGGCGGGGGGACCATGGAAGATCAGCTGAGCAGCAGCAGCAGCACCACCACCACCACCTGTTGAATCGGCTCGTCGGCTTCCATCCATCCAATGCCTTCCGTGACAGTAGCAGCGTCTCTTTTTCAAAAGACAGGAGGGACACCCAGCTGCAGACGTCAAGCATGAAGAAGCTGTAAGTGCACCTTTACAACCATCATCGACTCGGTGCTGACCTGCTCGCTTGCAGGAAATAATAATACCATTGTTCTCGTCACCGCCATTGACTGCTGGACCTGTTCCTGCCTCGTCCACACTACTGTCAAAATCATGGCCAATGCCGACTTCAACTGCGACCAGCCGGAACGTCGGGCTCCTCTGATGGCTGGACGGCATCTTCCCCCTCCTCCCCTTTGCTCTCCGGCCTGTCTCATACCGCCGCTTTATGCTTTTTTCCGAGGACATCAACCTACGCAGTCCCGCTCGCAGAGCTTGTGGCATCTGGTTCGACAGGGGATAAAACGACCAGTGCTGCATTGAGGGTTTGTTTTGGGCACCCACCTCAAGAGCTTCTGTTGAGCACCCGCAAGGATGCTACAAGGCATTCCACGATGCGAACACCTTACCAATTCGCACTTGCATGTTGTACTACCGCAAGCGCTCGAAAAACGAGTTGAGATAGGTGGGGTGGGATCAATGGGTGTCGAGCTGCGCTGCAAAGGGCGACGGCTCACCATTTGCATGTCGGAGTTGCTTTCCTGAGGGCGAGACCGTCTTGGGTTGTGCGGGCTGTGTACGTTGCTTGACGCGGGGTATCCTGTCGCCTGCGGCCCAGCTTCACGGCCGTACTGGGTGCGAGCATATGTTTCCCGATGAGCTCAAGGGTCTCACGCCGGTCGAGGAGAAGCTCATCGCGCTGAATTCATGTTATGGGTTTGTGACGAGGTACAGCATTCCGGGCGGCCAGAAGCAGGCCGTGAGGTATCCGAGGCATACCAAGGACCACATCACGGTGTTCCCGAACAATGTGCAGGAGCTGGCCACGAAAGAGCTCCCCCACCCCCTTTTACAAGTCATGGACGAGATCCATGTTTCGTGGCAGGGCGCGGAGAAGCCGGCACCAAGCGACTTGTCAAGTCTCTTGTCGGTCAGGCGGCGAGTCGTCGAGAGGGGTCATATTTGGCTGAAGAAGAACAATCCCCACTACGCCGAGATCGAGATCGGCGCGGCGGAGATGGATAGTTGGGGAGCCCCGACACACGGGGTTCCATGCGAAACGAGCCGTCCGCGTGGGAAAAGACACGGACGGCGCAAGTCGTGCCGCCCACGGAGCGTGACTGGATGATGGGGGTTCGGTGAGATCGAAGAAGTTCTCGCTCTGCTCAATCAAGGGCAAGACATGTCGACCAGCCAGGCTCGAGGGCCCGGGCTGAACGAAGCAGTGACCTTGAGCCCGATCAGGCTGGGAAACCGATCAATGAAGTTACCTCTTCTGGCATGTTTGCGCTGGACGGACCGCCGGATGTAGCGGACGAGGGAAAATTGAGGTTTGCCTGCGACGCCGTCGGTGAAGCTGCTGGCGACGGCCACGTAGAGCCGAGACCGTGGGTCGGATCCTTGGGGGAGAGGCGGCGAGAGCATGGCGACGGCTGTGAGCCGTATATTCAAGTTTCCCGAGGTGATGAATTCGCCGTTTGAGGCCTTCTTCGCCAAGACGTTCCCAAGTCTATTCCCGTTTGGCGTTGGAGGACCAAGATTGGCTGATGAAGCCATCCTAGGAGCGGGAAGTGCCGTCGATTCGCGTGGTAGGACTGCTAGGGCAAAGGTAGCGCGAGACCTCCTATCGTCTCGAACATGGGCCTTCGAACATGGGCTGACATTGTGCTGCGGCGCTAGGGTGCCAGATTTGTGACGCACCACATTTTCGCATTTCTTGTCTTCAACATGGGTGTGCGAGTGAGGAACCGCCGTGTCAGCATGCTGAGCGTGACGAGGAAGAATTTCCGGAAGGTAGAGCGCATTGTGCGTTCGCTGACCGCAGAAAGGCTAGCGGCGGTGAGGGTCGAGCTGGAGAGCTCGGGCAAAACCACCGATGATGGCGTGAAGGAGCTTCTTAGGAGCCTGTCGCTGTACGGCCATCGGCAGCCTATGTCCAGAGGGGTCCGCCTGAATATGCGGCGGAAGATCCAGTCGCTCATCGTTCGGTACGGTGTGCCGGCCATCTGGTTCACGCTCAACTCGAACGACATTACGAATCCAGTAAAGCTGCGACTGGCAGCATACCCGCATACGCGACCCCGAAGCGGTTGAGGCTTTTCTGAGAAGCCTTGACGTTGCGTACAAACGTACGCGGCTGGCTATCTCGGATCCCGTGAGCTCCGCTATATTTCCACCGGGAAATGACGCTATTCTTCGAGTATTACATCAAAGTAGGGGAAGAGCCGGTGTTCGGGCGCATGAGCCAGTATTATGGTGCTGTAGAGACGAATGAACGGGGAGCGCTCCATGTTCATGGGCTGCTCTGGCTGCACGGAAACGCCCATCTAAGTCGGATACTTGCCGACGTCGTCGGCGAGGACCAAGCGGCATACCGTGAGCGCATCATCCAATACGTAGACAGTGTCTTCTCAGAGGTATTGATCTAGGCGTGTTGCTGACCATACAAGTCTGTTGACGGTCCACTGGAGCTAAGCTGACCTGAAGGCAGGATCTAGACCAGGAAGGGTTCTGCATCGTCCAGGTGGAGTGGTCGGTGACATCGGACATATCGCCGCTGATGCACAATGGCAAACAATTCCCAGCGTCCTTTGACGAGGAAACGAATTTCTGTGCCGGCGCGACTCAGATCCATACCCATAGCCCGACCTGTGTCAAGTACTCGTTCGGCAACGGGGGCCGAAAGGGTGACCTCTGTCGGTTTAAGGCGACATGGAGATTGGTCGACAAGACTGCCTTCACGGCAGACGGGGAGCTGCAGATCCGGAGGACGCACAGCTTGGTAAATCGATGGAACAAGGCCATCGACGTCGGGCTTCGGCACAACCATGACATCTCCTTCATTGCCACGCAGCGCAAGACCATGGCCCTCGTCTATTATGTCACGAATTACGCAACGAAACTTGAGGCGACGGAATGGCCGATGGCGGGGAGAACGGTGGAGGCAATACTACGGTGACGCCGTCAGCGGGAATAGCACGCGACAGTTCTTGATGAGGGTGGTGAACCGTATGTTCACGGAGCGTCCGCCATCGCAGGTCGAGTTCGTCGCTCACCTTCTAGGATGTCCGGCCGAGTTTACGAACAGTAGTGCTTGGGCGTACCTGAATACATCTTTGCTGTATTGGCACGTGTTCCGACGATGGCGGCATCTCCGACAAGTAAGTGGCGCAGCAGTTACAGACGATTCCGTGGATGAGTCGATCGTCATCGAAGAAGCAGGCCAGACGCCTTGCCATGTCGAATACCGAGGAGATCTCCTGCGGGATTATACCTGTACGACTATGTATCGCTTGTCAGACTCAAATGCAACAGCAACGATGAGCATTCTGCGGCTTAGGGGGAGATGCCCTTCGAGTATGGATGGGGGCCAGGAAGATACCACCACAGGAACAGGTCAGGACCATAAAGTCGCAACAGATATGTGCCTCCAGGGAGAGGGAGAGAATGATTCAAGGCATACAAAGCATAGCCGCGACCCGTGAGAGTGTTCACCGTGCTGCGTTGCAGAGTGTGTTCACCGCTTTTGGGGAGGACGACATCGAAATGAGGACGGCGGACACCGATGAGACCGTAGGCGACGCAGATCCGAAAATGGACGTGATGATGGTGTCTCTGGCATTCCCAATTCTGATGAAGACGATATCATTATTGTTGAACACCCTGAAGTCACCGTGGAGTTGTTGGAATCGATCCTTAGCCTCAAACGAGGACAACATCAACGACTTCCGCCAAAAGCTCCGCTAGTATGCCAATCGCTCTCGTCCTCCACCTACCAAACGACACTCCTAACATCCCCCGATAGAATCACGAGCTTCACTCAATACCGAAACATGGACCGTGAGAAGTCCGACTCTCGTAACACCTGCAGCCCCAACTCCGACTTGGTAGACAAAGCCCGTATCGATTGGGGAAGCCGCTCAACCCCTTCTTCTTCCTAGCGTCCCACCGTGAATGAGCTCCGATGAAAGGCATACAATGTCCAGGAGAATGAACCTGAACAATCCGATGCTGGAACACCCACAAATCGGAATACAAGCCCACGACAGTCGCGCTAGAAATAAGAGGATGCCTGTTTCGGGGCGGAAGACGCTCCAACTTTCCGTCACAGTTCGGTATCTCCACCATGTCCCTCCACGTCTGCTCTGCTACTAAATTCTTTTAGGATAATGCGCATGTCAGGGCAGTTTTGGAAACATTGAAAAGTATTGTTGTTTCCTTTGGCGGTAGCTGCCTTGCATTCAGAAGCGCTCACATCGCCAATGTGTAAGAGCCCCATGGCAACTCTTCACTTAGACGGGCAGTTAAGATGTGGACTGACCTCCACACCCTGCCAGCAACCAATCCACTGCGCAACTCTACATCCCGCGTCCGAAAGTTCAGAAGATTAACCGCTCACCATTCTACGAGATGGCAACGGCACTCAACGAGATACCGGTCGAGGAACTGGAAACGATCAATCCATTCACATTAGCGCCGTGGGCAGAACGAGTGCAAACTATGGTTGACGACGAGGACAGGGCAGAGACGAGAGGGGCAGATCTGGGCTGGGCAGTACGTGTTGCTGTGAGCAGCTCGGCGCGAAATGGAGTTGTAGGAGTTAGTGCGGTGATCGAACCTGTGTCGGTTCAAGGAGGACCAAAGCTTGAACGGTTTTTGTTTACACTCGGCATGAGATCGGAGCAAAGCGCGCTCAAGCGGAGCTGAGGTACCGCAGCATGGGGCTACTGACAAGCAACAAAGCAGCCGTGCTCACACTGCGAAATCCCCGTCAGCAATCCGGAGAAGTGTACGTTGGATGCATATACGACGCTATCGATGTATTGAAAGACCAAAGGAAACACAGTGGCGACCGACGACCGTATGGGTACCCGCCAGCGCCGAACATGAACTCCTGAAGGCGGCCAAAGAAGAGGCGCGAGATGCTATTCCGGTTACAAAGTTCCCCAGAATGCGGTCGACGACACTCAACAGGGCACGATCACAACACAAGATGGACAGATGCTTGCCAGATGATGTCGGAAAACACTCGAAAAGAGTCGATGCTGCACTACCAGGCAAACACACTCGACAGCTGTACGACAAATTGTCATGGAAAGAAACGAGCGTCCTGGCCCAGCTCAGGACGGGCAAGGCGCGGCTAAACGGCTACCTTTACAACATAAAAGCATCAGAGACTCAGCAGTGCGCATGCGGGCAAGCGAGAGAGACGGTCGACCACTTCCTATTCCGGTGCAGGAAGTGGACGGCACACCGAGCCGAGATGCTGCAGTGCACCGATACACAGAGAGGAAACGTATCGTTCTACCTGGGTGGAAAAGCACCATCCGACGATGCGAAATGGACGCCCAACATGAATGCAGTCAACGCAACAATACGATTTGCGATAGCGACAGGTCGACTCGACAACACACAACGTTGAAGGCCACAACACCTCACCTTCCCCACTAACCCACCCCACTTCAAACACCTCGTGCCTTGGATAGCAGGCGCCGCTTCAGTCGCCGTAGATAGGACTCTGAACACTTGGAGAACAGCCTTCAAGTCAGCTTGCTAATAATGTAAAACCCACGAGACCCCGCGGAGAAATGGAAAACGAAGAGGCAAAAGCAGAAACGGACGCTGTACGGTATGGGCTTTTAGGAGATCATGACAAAGCTTGGGAAATGTAATGTAGATCATCAATAGTTGCCCTTTCGGCTCAGCCGCCGGGCGTAATAAATTGTGTGTGTACATACCGCAGTGTGCAGACGGCCTGGAGGATCTTGCTTTAGTGCACTAGTGGGCGCGCAGGGCGCTGGTGCAGAGGTCGCACAGGAGCTCCGGCTAGATACTAACCTCTGATCCAGGCAGAAATTTGCGACCAACGTCAGCGACGGTCTTGGGCTGTCTTCTAGCGTCCACCACTGTAAAAGGTCTCACAGCGCAAATTACTGCTGCATTTTGAGGTGTCGCAGCATGAATGATATCAGAGAGAAATTTAGATTGCACACAACAGCAGAACAGCTAGCTGCTATGCGACCTGGTCCCTGGCCCGCTGTGTCGTGGACTTTGGCCACCTTGCTGTCGGCCCACCGAAGCAAGGCCTGGTTGTTGGTGTAGTCTTCTGCGTCGTCCCTACGCCGCGCCGCGCTTGACGTGCTGACGCAGGCTTTGCCGGCAGCCGGACCGTGGACATGGGAGCCTTCACGCTTTAGTCATGCCGGTGGGAATAGGCTCGGGTGCAAGCGTGTACGCCCTCTCTATACGTTATGGTGGATCAACTTGCTGGAGGTCATTACTCCTGAGTCGCCTGCAATATATCGGACGGTTTTCCGTGGTAAGTTGTTGCAAAGCTGCGTGAGGCAAAGTGGCATTCACCTTGGGGGTTGGGCACTTTTGGGTACGTATAAGGGGGGACCCGAAGTGTCTCATCAGACGGCCGTGGCAAATCAAAGCCGGTGAATTATCAATATACCAAAATCGACTCGGCGGGACATGCCTCTAACGCACTGCGAAACTCGTCTCGCACATCTATCCATTCTGCTTCATGTGTGCCGAGAAGCCGGAAGCTCTCCTTTCCCCCGGTATTTCTGCAAAGGAGGACATTGTCCTGGGGTATCCGGCCACCGTGGGCGAAGTCTCCAAAGGCAACAACCCTCAATGAGGATATCCCTTCTGGTCCAAATACCCATTCGGCAAAATGGCGGAATTTGTCGCGCAGGGCGCGCCCACTACCAGATAGAACGCTGCCTTTCGTTCTCGACGCCGCCAAGGAAGGAATTAAGGCCCAGGACCGGTAGTGCCTTAGATCCGAGGCCGACTGGCGGATATGGAGTACCTTCAACGTTGCCTTCGATGCGAAGGGGAGCAACACATATCTCTACAGGAAAACGACTATTAGCGCATGAATCTCCTGGGATTTAGGGTTATTACTAGGCGTTCTGGAGCGTAACCTATGCCAACAAATTCAAGGTCAAAAATTGCAAAAGGACTCTGCGAAGGATCGTCGCGTATGCAGCGCAAGTCCCGTCCGAAAATGGCGAGGTCCCAGATGCCATATACCCGTTCGAAGTAGGGTGGCGTCCTGTCCGTGATGGCATTCTGCTGTTGCACAAGTTTTTTGAGAGTTGCGTGGCGGCAAGCAATGCAGCTCCAAAGATCAGGCGACGCGTCTGGGCCAGGCCGGCTTATGAAAAGTTCCTCAAGTCCCTGAAATGAGCTAAGAAAATTGAGAAGAGTGTGTTGTGCCCACAGACATGACTCGTCTGTTTCCTGGATTTCAAAGGTTGTCAGCTTCATCGGAGACTTGAGTTCCACAATGCGATCGAGCAATTCGCCCCATCCGGGACATCTTCGCAGCTTAAGCGATACAAGGCTGCCGAAGTTGATCATTTGCGCCATAGACGCTACCACGGGCACCTGTGAAAGGACCAGGGTACGAAGTTCTGGTAAAACAATACCCGGCGATCGACTGACGGGACCAAATACCCCTTCGACGAAATAAGTTTGTCCGGCGATGCCATCATAATCCATAGCGTCAAACAACTCACACCACAGATCTGGCCAATTGACGAAGTCCAGCTCCAGCTTCTGCAAGTGCGCCGCGTTGTTCTGGATGGCCGCGAAAAGAGCGTCGAGATGGTAGGGATCAGGGGCTTTCCAAGTGAGGTTGCGAAGCCGGCGAAAGGCTGACAAGTCAACCTCACATTCCGATTTGAAGCGACGATAGGTGTTGCACGAGCTGTCGGTTGTCAAGCTCAACGATCGAATTAGGGGATGTTTACGCGAGATAATCCCATGGACGCCGAGGATTTCTGGTGAAACACATGTCCCCAAGTCCCAACTGCATAGTGCTGTCAGAAGCTTGGATTGATTAAAAGAGGTTTCGAGACTTACCCACCTGAAAGCTTGCAGTTGATTGTCATCCACCTGTCCAAGCCACATTTTTGCCCTCTGGGTGAGCTCAACAAAAGGAGTTTGTGCCTTCTCGCCCTTATTTTCGCATTCAGAATCGTAACGGTCTTCACTGAAGTCCCGTGAAGCGGCATACTCCTTTGCATGGGGGCAACGGCTCGTCGTTGCGTATAGCAAGTGAGCGTGAAAGCGGAGATGGCTGACTAACTGGAGGCAAACGGGCGGCAAGCCTGCTACAGGCAGCCTATGCAGGTCATCTTCACTCTGCGGCCCGATTGTAACAGAACGCCACAGTTGTGGCCAACATGCTTTGCGCATATACTTCGAGGACTCGGAAAGGGCTATGAGATCAACTTTCCGTATCTGTCAAGGTGACAACTCAGCAACTGCTGTTGGCGAAGGCCTGTGTGACTGACATACCATCCCCACCACAAGCTCCAGAACTTCTGGTGGCAGCTTAGCCAGCATATCAGATCCTTTGGTGCGCTAGACCTTGAAGACGTGATAAAAACGGGTCCTTTGACACCAGTATGTCGTTATTGCTGTCGTTAGAGCTGAGTGTATCTAGACTTGTAGGGTCAGAAGACAGAAAGACCGTAGGGCCAAAGCTGATTTAAGCCCAGACACTGGGAACCACTATCGGGGACGTAATTGGCGCTAAAAAATGCGGGTTAGGCCGTGATAGGAGCTCTGTGGCTGGTGGGGCCAAGGCTGTGGATTGCGAAAGACGTCCGTACTCCAACGAGCCCACAAGAACTTTGGGACATCAAGCGAGAGGAGGTCTGGCCTCATCGTTGACTGACCCTATATCGTTATTTTGCGCATCGTGGATCCAACGGTAAGATTGATCGATGAGGAAGCGTATCTGGACACGGTTCTAGCCCTTTGAATCCGGTTGTTGGAGAGGTGTGTGTGGGCAGCTACCTAATTACCGCCGCGACCGGCGCTCGGCGCGTCCGGGAGGGGCCCGCAATTCCGTCCCTTTTCCAAGCCGTGCTACATCGCTCAGAGACGATGGGCGCCGCTACGAGTATTATGCCTCTTACGGTCTAGATGCAGGGATGATAAAAACGGCGTACTCGTACAGGACGACTAAGGGCCCTGTCAGATAACCGTCACGCACAGCAAAAGTGTAGGTCCACTCAGTGCGGAATAATAGTACCTTGCACTTACGTGGCACACCCCCAGGTATTGCAGACGGTTCGGGAATGGCTGCCCGTGGTTTTCGACCGAGGTTGGGCGGTGACGATGTTACCCGTTGTGCGTGGCGTTGAATCCTCACTCCGCCGCTGCGGGGTTCAGTGGACCGCTGCGGGGTTCGAACTCGGGAACCCGAGCGCTCTGGTAGTCATCGGCCGCAGTGAAAGTTACAGGAAGAAAGAACCCCCCATAGCTTTTCTTCAGCCCGAAGGACGTTCTGCCTTCCCTGGAGATGCCTTGAGGAAGGAAGGTAGCGCGCGGAGGGGAAAACGCCAACTCCGCCTTCCCCCCAAAACCGTTGATCCACAGATTTTCTCCTCTCTGCCTTGAGGAATGAAAGGACTCTACTGTGGAGCGTGCGGTGGGGGGGTGAGGGGTGGGGTGCCTTTTCATCCGCCGAAACGGGCCACAGGAAGACTAGCGATGTCATAAGCGCACGTGATGGCAGGGCCGGAACACTGGTCGGGACGATGCACCAATGAGCAAAGGAGCTCACCGGCGAAGCGCGCAGGGTCCCACAGGTCGATGACGTCTGGGACCTGCAGTCTTTGCATGGCAGCGCCATGGCACGAGGCCACTGTCGCTCTGGCGTCAGAAAATAGATAGTAGCCTTGGTAGCACTAGAGTTAAACGAACAAGTAGGCAGTTACACTCTGCGAAAGTCGCCAAGTGGACACCCGGCATTTACAAAGCAGTGTAGCCACAAAGGCCACAGCTCTGGACAGAGACAGATGTCGAAGCCTTGTCCCCAATCGCTTCATCCATAAAGCCACCAAGCGTTCTGTGGCACAAGCGACCGTGGCACAAGCGACCGTGGCACAAGCGACCGTGGCACAAGCGACCAGGCAGGTTCAGGACTATGGAGGCAGACCCACGTAGACAGTTGTGGGCGCAGTTACCCTGCACGGCCCTGCGTTAAGACGATCAAGTTGTCGGTCGGCATCCTTCCTTGTATTCTTACTTTCTTGGCATGCGATTGTTAAGAAAGTAGCTTAATTTTACACCAATTCGACTAACAAGTGCACCTCAAATCGTTGCGGCCGCGCTTTGCGCAGGCTCCGGCAGCGGCCATGGCATCTGCCACGACTGGCTCGCATGCCTCTTCAGATCCCTTTGATCTGGGTATCCATACCCCGCCTAATCTCGCTGGGCTAGCTCGTGCATCCCTGCTCCGAAACAGTTCCCCGGTTGTGAGCCGTCCCATTGGTGTCTCACATGCGCTTCGGCGGCCTGCGCAGACGCCGTCCTCGCCCCTCGTTCGACTCTCCAATGCTGCCGCCACGGAAGGAGCGCAGTGTGAAGCCACCCCGATCCGGCCCGTCTCCGCCGAGTCCGTCAACCTCCAGCCGGTCTCCATTTGTGAAGCGGCCAACAGGCTCGCCCGTGAACAAACAGAGGCCTACAATGCGAAATTGACGGTCTTCCGAGCCTTCTGCGAATCATTTGAACAGACTGCGAAACAATTCACGTCCGGACTCGAACATAGCTTTGCAGGTCAATTCTCTAGCAGCTTTCTCGACTTTTGGAGCCAAGCACTCTCCGACCTCAAGTCGGCGCCCGCGCCGACGTACAGCAGCATCGCCGCCGGCCGCACAACAAACCACCCCTCCGGGGGCCACACGGCCGCTGCTGCTGCAGCCCCGCAGCAACAACGACCACAACAATCAACTTCCCGTCTCCAGGGACGACCGATCCCCGCCCCACCCAAGGAAGACCTCCGGGTCTTCGTGCGACTCGAGGCCGGAGCACCGGCGAGAGACCATAGCAGCTATGCAATCCGGACCCACATCGCCGCCAAAGTCGGCATCGACCTACACCGGGTTCCGGCTGCCTTTAAGGTGAATTCGGGATGGGCCATCCGGACAACGGATGCTGCCATAAGAGACCTCATCGTCCAGCGACAGTCGGAATGGTCGGAAGATCTAGATGCGGCGTCCGTGGAAGTTGGCCAGAAATGGTTCACGTACGTCGTGTCCAACTGCCCCCGCAGACTTACAGACCTGCAGGGGAACGAAGTCAACTACGATGTAGCCGTCAAAGACGAGATCGCCTGCCAGACCGGGTGCATACCCATTAGCATCCGCGCTAGCCGGCACGATACGAATGACCTTCCGAGTAAGACACTTATTGTGTCCTTCCTCGAACCTACGCAGAGACCGTGGAGACTCTTCGGCTCTAGCCGACTCGCCCGATACATCGACAAACCAAGCATGCCCAGCCAGTGCGACAAGTGCTGGGACTTTCATGCTCGACATAGCTGCGACCGACAACCGTCCTGTAAGCGCTGTGGAAAGAACAGCCATAGCAGCGAAGCCTGCAAGGTCCCTGAGCAGTGCGCAAACTGCCTCGGCCCTCATGCTGCAGACTTCTCGAAATGCCCTGCGCGTCCGAAGCGATCCCATGGCATATTCCGCCGCCTCACTAGGGAAGAGAAAATCCTCGTCCGACAGTTAGGTGCCCAGCTGTCTGCGCAGCAGAGCAAGCGGGCTGAGCCTGGCGCGCAGCCTGAACAGCCTGAGCGACATCCCGCCGGATCGCTACCCCGTCCCCCCGGGTGCATTAGGTCGCATCCTCCCGAAGTGGAGGAACGCCTCCACGATAACAGCACCAACTCTGAGGCAACCAGCACCACTCAGCCCGACGACCCGGAAATAGAGCATCGAGACGATAGGTCACGAGGCGAAAGCGTAACCTCGGTCCTAAGCTCGACCAGAACCATGTCCCCGTTATGCATTATGGTGGCCACGACACCTCAGCCCCAAAGCGAGGACGACGAACCCAGACCCGCCTCTCCCTCAAAGAAGCGACGCATCAGCCCTATGACGCTATCTCCATGACAAGATACCCCCGCGCAAACCAAAGCGACAAGAAGACCCTGCGAGTCTTCCAAGCTAACGTAGGCAAGATTTCGCCAGCACACGACTGTGCCCTTGCCCTCGCCGACTCCGAACAATATGACATGGTCTTACTGCAGGAGCCATGGACCGAAACTAAGGATGGACGATGCATCACCAAAACCCATCCTGCCTACGACACCTTCTCCCCAGTCGATAGCTGGGTCGACAACAGCACCCGGCCGAGAGTCATGACCTATGTTCGACGCAGACCTGGTCTAATGGCAGACCAAAAGAGGCCTGCGGCAACCCGTGACATTCTCTGGCTCACTATCAATAACATCACAATAGCAAACTTCTACCGGCAACCGTTCTGCGACGAAGCACTAGACATACTGCTTCAGTGGGCTCCGCCGGATAAGTGCCTGGTAGCAGGCGACTTTAACGCTAAGCACTATAATTGGCAGACTGGCCGGCTCGAGGGCCGTGGCGAAGATATAGCCTCGTGGGCATCAGACAATAGTCTGAGCTTGCTCAATCCTGTCGATGTCCCGACAAATCCACACGGCAACACGATAGACCTCGCCTTCTCTAATATACCTCTAGCCGATGCTGTCGTGGAAGACCATTTAGCCACCAGCTCCGACCACTTTACGCTCAGCGTCACACTGCCGGAGCTTATTCCTATCCCCTCGTCAACAGGGAAAGTCCGCCTTGGCTCCGACGACGACCTAAAGCGCTTCGTCGAAATGGTCGAATCTGGGGCAGCGGCCATCCCGGCTATAGCAGCGACCCCCCATGAGCTAGATGCCCTGGCCTCGGCGCTCGTGGGTCTTCTTCAATCCGCAGCTAAGGCCGCCGGCCGACCTGTTCGTAAGGGAACACACAGTGCGCCTTGGTGGACGGAAGAATGCGCACTTGCCGCAGCAGAATACCGCGCGTTCAGGAGGGTATACCCTCTCGGATTTAATCAAGAGGTTCAGATTGCAAAGAGAGACTTCCAGAAAGTCGTGCGCCGAGCCAAACGGCTCTACTGGCGCAACCTAATTGATAGCTTCACTGATAGCGCCTCCGTTTTCAAAGCAGTCCGTTGGCTGAGGTCACCGGGTGCTTTCCAACCACCTCCTCTACAGGTAGACGATATAGTCTATGAGACGCAGCTAGACAAAGCCAACGCCTTACGACGGGCGACGCTCGAACGCCGTACCGCAGAAGATGATATAACAGATCCGTGGATACCTATCGACACGGAAAGGACAATCCCTTTCACTCAGTATATCTCACAGGAAGAAGTCCGCGACGCTACCCTACGCACGGGAAATACTTCCCCGGGCTCCGATAATATCACGGTCAAAATGCTCTATGCCGTCTAGCACGCGATTGGATGTCTTGTCCACCGGCTATATGAGGGCTGCCTCACTACCGGCTACCACCCGAAGCCATTTAGAGAAGCAGAAGTGGTCATGATCGCAAAGCCAGGACGGAGAGACCTCTCGACGCCCCGCGCTTGGCGGCCCATCTCCCTTCTGTCCTGCCTTGGCAAGGGCCTCGAACGGCTAATCGCGCGTCGCCTGGCATGGGCTTCCATCCACTACGGCGTACTACACCCGCAGCAAGCTGGAGCACTGCCGAAACGGTCCGCCGTCGACCTCGTTGCCGCCCTAATACACGATATCGAAGAGGCCTTCGCCCGCAAACAAGTCGCCACGTTAGTGACCATGGACATCCAAGGCGCTTTCGATACAGTTCTCCGCAACAGGCTCATCCTCCGGCTCCGAGAGCAGGGATGGCCTCTAAACCTTGCTCGATGGGTTGGATCTTTCATGCACGACCGGTCGGCCCGCGTGCGCTACCAGGACATTACAACACCTTCATCACCCCTACAGTGCGGCCTACCTCAAGGATCGCCGGTCTCGCTCATACTCTTCCTGCTATACACGGAGCCGATCTACCGCCTAGGCAACTCAAAGGGACGCTTCGGCTATGCAGACGACACTGGCATCTTATGTGTAGGCAAAACTCTGGATGAGACCGCTGTTAAAGCTTCACACTACGTCCACGAACTCGTGACGTGGGGCGCGGCGAACGGGATAGCTTTCGACCCAAAGAAGACTGAAGTCATGCACTTCTCCCGAACCACCCCTAAAGCCGCGCCGCCGGTCTTTCACGGCGACATAGAAAAGCGACCCGAACGTGCCATGCGGTGGCTAGGTATCTGGCTGGACAGTACGTTGACTTTCAAGATCCATGTCGAGAAGTGGACGGCCAAAGCGCAAGCCGTGGCCTACCACCTCAGAGGATTGGCAAACACCAAATATGGCCCTCTCCCGAGCGCCGTGCGAAGAGCCGTCCGTGCCTGCATCGAACCAGTGCTACTCTACGGAGCAGAGGCATGGTACCCCGGTACAACCTGCCCGCGATGGACACAGCCGACCAAGGAGGGTCCATCAAGGATACAACAACTCATACGGAGGATGAGCAAGTCGCTCAACGTATCTATGCGGGCTATTCTGCCAGTCTGGAGGACGACGCCTCTTAACGCCCTACACCGTGAGGCAGGCATACCACCGGTCCCGCAACTACTCGAGGCGCGTCGGATGTGCTTCGCCGCCCGCCTCAAGTCTCTAGACGAAGCCCACCCGCTTGCGAAGCGAACAGTTCTGCCGAAAGCCCCTATCATACACAGGACGATCAAACGAAAGTACCAAGTACCGCGACAAAGCTTCCGAACCAGATTGCGGCGCGCCGACGAGCTGTTTCCCAGTTGCGCGAGACCCGCCCTACTCCCACGCAGATTCTGCGACGGACAGCAACAGCCCCTTCAAACCGCCTCCAAAGACGAGTCGGCGGCAGAGTTCCGAGACTGGCTTCGGTCAGTGAGCCCACAGACCCCGGTCGTCTATTCGGACGGATCGCTCTCCTCGGAGGGAGCCGCCGGATATGGCTATGTCATACATCGAAACGGACTCACCGTCCTGAGCGGCAGCGGCCGCCTCGGCCCTGCTGAGGTCTTCGATGCCGAAGCAAAAGGCGCTTTAGAGGGACTGCGTGCCGCTCTGAGCCTCCCCGACCCGGAACGAATCATCGTGTGCCTCGACAACCTCGCAGCCGCAACGTGCCTGAGAGGCATGCCATCCGACTCCTCCCAGGAAGTCTTCCTTGAATTCCAAGCTCTGGCCGCAGAACATGATGCCACAGAGGTCCACTGGATCCCCGGCCACACCAACATCCAAGGCAACGAGCAGGCAGACGCCTTAGCAAAGGCAGGAACCTGTCAACCCGAGCCTGCAGGTGCTCTCCCGACACTAGCATATCTGCGCAAGGCCGCTAGACAGTGGCCCAAAGACGCATTTAAAGCCTGGTGGGAAGCATCTGCACCCGAACAGTATAGAGCCCTAGGCCTCAAGCCCACGACTGGCTGTCCGCCTGAACTCGCACTCTCCCGACCTCTGCTCCACCATCTGCTCGCAGCCAGAACCCATCATGGGGACTTTGCTGACTACCACGAGAGATTCAACCACGACGATGCATGTTTGACGTGCTCATGTGGTCGACGAAAAGAACCTAAACATCTCTTCTATTGCAGGAAGATCCTGCCGCGGCATCGGATGAGGCTTGCACCCTCACCGACTGCGGCAGTCAACCGTGCAATAGGCAGAGACTTCGACCAGTTCGTCAAGCTGGCGAAGGCGAGCTCCTTCTTCGGAACGGTTTGCCCTCGCCACTAGGCGGCTGCACCCTTCCCTCTCCCTTTCTTTCCTTTGTCTGAACTCTTCTCTCGCCATGGCGAGGCGGAGGGTGTTGCACCACCCTTTGTCCGCCCGGGTTAGTTGAGGTTGCGCTTCGCAATCTCCGGCAACGGTCTCTTGCAGACCAATTAGAAAGACAGCATAGCTGTCGCGCCTGAACGTCCCGCTGACGGGCAACAGGCTCAACAAAGAGCGCCTTGGAGCCGATGAAATGCTGGATGTTGGTTTTGTTTACATTTTACGGCGGAGCAGATGACGCGGAGGGGTTCTCATTTCGCTTGGGCGTTTTGTGGGCTGCCCCACTACAACCTGTATCGATATAGTAGACTGTAGACTTCCAGTAGCTCAGCACGTCCTGTGCCCCCTCGCGGGGACCTGAGCGGCCTAACAGCCGCTGGACGGAAAATACACATACATACATACATACATATCAAGTTGTCGGCAACTATCCACCTCATGAACCTCGGGGCCATGCTTTGGAGCAAGAAGGAGCCATTCGGATGTAGAGGGCCGAAATGTTTCCGAATCACTTAATCTGTTGGTTAGGCTCACCGGGAAAGGCACCCATGATGCTCTCTCCTTCGTACCAATGGCCAAGCCCGAATGAACACCATGAGAGCCGTCTCTTGCATCACTGTCAACAAGGCCTGAACGTGGCAGCAAGGGCGGTTCCCCTACGTGCATCCAGAAGTCGAGTTCTGGTCAACTACGGTCAAGCCAAACGTCCTGCGTGAACAGAACCCATCTTGACCTGCCACTGCATGGTGAGCGTACCTTGAACCCCTGGGAAACATTGTGAGGATCGAAATTGTAATACGTGTTGCAAGCACACAACACTTTTCTTACTTTGGGATCTAGTATCATCTCGAGTCGCATCGAACTACCAGACTGGGACGGAACTGCAGCGAAAGTCAGACATGCCTCATTGGTACGAGCATAGCGTCGAGGAGAAGGTCAAGGCCCGTAAAAGCGGTCCAACCTCCTGCGGAAGACCGGAGATCTTGGAGACAAGGCATATGTCTTCGCTGCTATGGTATACTGGGATCCCACACCACTGCCGCCATATCGCGATACACCTTCCAGAGGGAAGACTCTTCCCGATCCGAATAGCCTGGCAAGGCCCTCCTACAGATATTGTAATGGGTGCAGCTAACCGTGTTTATAGGCCGAAGATAATTTATGTTGTCAGCAAGCCGAGAGACTGAGGAGTAAGAAGCGCCAAGCTGCATGACCTTATCATCAACCCTCGAAACGAAGATGCTAGCAACCGTTCCAGGGTTCCTCTGCGCGGCGCACGCTCACGCTAAAAGCAGAACGAGCAGTAAGATGAGCTGAGGACGGATATAGCACCCCGAAGAGCGGCGGCATATCCCATGCGACTTCGCACGGAACTCCTGGCTTCAATTGTGAGTGCCCAGCAAGAACGGAGTCATGCCGGGATGTCTGGTATCCACTTAATAGCAGTGCCGTCGAGTTCTCCTTTTAAAAGCATCCGGGTGGTCTATAACAGGGACACAAGAACAGTGCTGCTATAGTTGTGGAGAGTGTCTTACATGTCGGCGATGAACCGTGCTCGAGAAGAAACATCGACGCCGACATCGACCGCAGCACAGTGACAGGTGGCGAAACACAGCTCCCAACAAGGCCTGTTAAAATGACTTGTAGCAATATGGCGGCCGATCTGCCCACTCCTATATCCAACCAGGATCCTGCTCCTAGAATAATAGTTGTTCGACCCACGATTGACTGTGGCGTTGATGACAAGCCGGCCAACAGTCTGGTGTGGGGGACAGCTCGAGAGGAATCAGCAGGCAGAGTCCGGGATTCCGAGACTCATGGCTGCCTAGCTCCAATGCAGAAGGAGTCTTCATTTAACGGTGGACATGCTCGAACCTGCAAAGATGGTGCAAGCATGGAAAGAAGCGACGAACTCGACGAAGTTAGCAGCTTCTCCGCACGGTTGTTTGCCAATGATGCTTGATAAATCATCATTGCTTCAGGTCGTGGATGGGTTCGCATTTACACATAAGCCGCCAGAGGGCCTTGAGGAACAGTTCCTCCACACTTGTCAAGTTCAACCGCAACCATACTGCCCTCCCATACTCCATAGGCCAGGCTCAGCCTCCGGTTATCGCCGATATAAAGTCGCTCCTTCATTACCTTCACGGAGATGGCCCATGGCATTTTTTGTGCCTCGGCATTTTTTGTGCCTGGCAGCAGGAGATTATGAGTCCTTGGCTCGGGCCGTAGGAGGCTCCTCGCGTCCAACCCCGTCAAGACAGAGGCGGCTTCGTCGCGTATCTCTATAAGGACCGTGAATTCAGAGAATCCGTCCAAATGGAAACCTCGTTTGCGGTAGAGACCATTGTAGTCCACCGGTACCAGCACACGCTACTATTCGATTCCTTCATGTGCATCTGACTCTGCTGGCGATGGCAGACTGGTGGACCTGAATACGGCTCCGTACATCCTCCCTTGACTGACTCCGCAGATAGTGAAGCCCAGTACGTGAAAGGCATCTCGGGTAAATAGTGATGGTCACGAGATGTCGCCAATTCAGAGAGCACGCCCCAGCGACGGCGATTGGCTCATCCTCCCAGGGAACCCATCATGCTGTAGCAGTCACAGTGCTGGGGACGTATAAAGCCTGAGTATTCTCCTCGTGAACAAATCCAGTTTCTTCCCTCAGTTCAATCTCGACAGTATACTACCACCATGATCGACACCGAATCAGCGTACTGTGCAGGAGATGCCCTTCTGGCGGATGCGGGTATTTCCTCTTACCCAAACGACATCGGAAGAGGCTGCCAGCCAAAAGGCTTTTCGTGCCCTTACAAAGGGCCTCATCTTTTCAGATACATCAATCCCCTCAAGACGATCACTGAGGCTGCTCACACACCAGAAAACCCAGTTGTCTGCTATACAGACGAATGGTTGTTTGATGTCTACAGTGACACTACCTGGAAAGAGCCTCGCGAGCGCACTGGCCCGACCTATAACGACGCGTTTTGGGGGCATGATGAATGTGTCTCTGACATTCCGGACCGCTTCAACGCCAGCACTCCTCCAACCTTGTCAGATGGCGGCGAGGTCCATTGGCCCGACGGCGTTTCTGGACTTGAGGGCGTTTTCCACGACTATAAGAGCCCAACGACCCTCGACGACGAAATGAGTACGATGTACGAGTCCATGCTCTGTGATGACGGCTCTCCAAGTGGCGGTGCGTTGTCTACACAGGTCGACTTTCCTGAGCTACAAGAATCTTTGCCCGCTCTAGAACCAGACTTGACGCCGGCCAGCTTCTCGACGCTATGTGATGAGTTCTTCCGGAACACATCACTCTCACCACCATTATTCACACCAAAGGTTTCTTCCACGGAAGGCTCATGCCCTCAGCAGCTATTTACCGTCAACTCCAAGCCAGTTGTCGTTGACCTCACCGGATTCTCAACGTACGATGTTTCCGGTCGTACTGAGCCCAGGCCTGGTCGCAAAAAGAGACGCGACCGCCCAAAGCGAGTCAAACGATCAAGGAAGCAAGCCAAACATGTCACACTAAGCCCCACTGCGCTGATTGCCGACGGTGTGGCGTACGCATGGAATAATCGCCTGAAGCAGTGGATTGAAAGGAATGGGGGCGCTCACCCCAAGGTTTTCTCACAAGGCACTAACTACCCGGCCTACATCATAGAGGTGCGCCCTGATTATTGTGGTCACCCGGTTCAGCTAGAGTTTGATAGTTTGTATGGACTCTGGCAAGGAACGAATGAATTCTTGCGGGTGGCTATTGACACAAAGGTCGCGCAAGGAATGGTGCGAGATTGCCATTCGGGGTACAGCTTATGTAGAACATGAAGACGATACATAGTTCAAACGACTTCGTTCTTTCCTATGCCCTATGCCCGTACTTGCCCATCCCTCTTCCCTCTCTTCATAAGAATAGCTTTTGGCCACGTTAGCATACCAGACTCACTGAAAGGGCAGCCATAAGTGCTCCCATCCTTTACGGTATTATATGTCCTGTTTGGAGACAAGTTAGCACGGCCAGGGCCGCTGAATAGATGTTGGGCAAGGACGGCATCCTAGTGCTGTGTGTTGCTGCTCATGTGATGCGCACTATCGGTTGGAGAAGGTTGCTCTGAAGGCAGAGGGCCCTGCTACAGCGACCTTGTCCAAGAACTATACAGAGGTCAGCTGGCGTCTTGGAGTCTCGTGTTGGCGGCTGTGTACTGACATATCATCTAATGGCGGGAGCCTCCCCACAGGCGATGAAGGAATCGGCGCCCTAACCATGCCTTTCCTGAGGCACCAGATATCTCACCAAGGGGCATCATGTCACGACCGCCAAGACGCCAACTTAGCACAACGTGGTGGGATCTCGGCACGCATCATCCTGCACAGTTCTCCGCTTGGTCACAGTCTGAAGACGGCGCGAGGCAGACACGCCCTGCAAACCTTCTAAAGCAGGAGGATGCATTGGGGCCAGACTTCACACAAACCCGCATCTTAGTGACCGATGTTCGTCTCGGCAGCTCGCTATTGGCTAAAAACGAGTGCTAGGTTCCCCTGTGCAAAGAGAAGGCGCAGGCGGCAGCTGTTCAGCTGGATCCTTGCCCATCCTGAACGGCATGAGTAATAGCAGATGCACATGCAGAAACTCTCTGCGGGCCCGGGCTCGAGGAACGTCTATTTAAACACCACCGGCACCCCAGACTTGTCCTCTCGCAGCGAGACTTCAACCTCCCTTCGACAGTGCCAATTTACGTATAGAGTCTCTTCAGTATGCCAGGCTCCTCTGGCCCCCAGACCAATCCTACTTCCCGTGTGACTAGCGAGCCCCGCGACTCTAGTCCTGGACCCGACGATCAGGACAGCCTCCCTACAACTCGACCTGGGTCCGAGCTGGAAGAAAATGCATCACAGGCAACGGACGCAGCGTCCGTAACCTCTGGACAGCTTCGAGTCGTTAATCGCGACTACGAAATTATCGGGCCGGGTAGACGAGAACGGCAAGAAGTTCCTGTAGTCCCAGGTAACATGTTCTGTTTGTCTCTCGTTTGTTGAGCAAGCAACTTACTCGCTTAGGGGGCGGACTCTGTGAATCTGCTGACTCTGGTCCTCGACAAGACGTGGTCCACTCTGATCACAACTCGCATGTTAAACGGCAACAGCGAGCGTCACGTGGCACGGTCGCCGGTACGAAGGGCGCTACACCAAAGCCGCGCAAGAAGAGGTCCAAAATGTTCGCTTCGTGTCGAACCCAAAGGAAGCCTCTATCCAGATATAGCGGTAAGTGGTACAAGGTTTCGCGCCTTGCCGACGTCCGACGCTGTAATGGGTCTGTACAATTCAAGGCTGAGTGGACTCCTGTTTGGATACCTATATCGGATCTTGGGGGAAAGGAGGCGTACAAAGAGGCGGAGGAACTCTTTGTCGAGAAGTTCGGGCCAGGGGACTGGGACAATGCATCCCGTGGATGGAAACCTGACGAGGAACCTGAGGTGGAATGTGAGATTCAGTATGCCTCAGACTAGTGATATCGCCCGTACTTAAGCAAATACGTGGAACAAAGTTGGCTGATGCTATGAATCTTGTTTAGCTGGTATGCTTACCGGCCCAATGAACTGGACCCTGACTTGGTTAGCTTGTGACCTAATTCGACCCTTGCCCTGCTAGGTGGTACAGTATGATGTTGAGTACATTACGTATGTCCTGTCGACACAACCTGTCCTAAGACCACCTTTTCCATCCGCATCTATATCCACATGTCCTTCCACTTGCACTGACACTTGCATCTCGCATTTCTTTATATTAGCTAACAAAAGAACTAAAGGGAAAACACAGCTAATTAACGATGCTCTTTAAATGACAACACTCCGTTGCATACTGCCGCATGATCCGTCTGGAAACAAGCAATGTGACTTCCACAAACATCTTTTGGATCTGTGGCCCTTCCCCACCGTCTGCAGGCAGCAGCTGGGACAAGTCCTGCAGGTCGCGTG
This sequence comes from Tolypocladium sp. Sup5 PDA-1, assembly GCA_000750105.3. NCBI lineage: Eukaryota > Fungi > Ascomycota > Sordariomycetes > Hypocreales > Ophiocordycipitaceae > Tolypocladium > Tolypocladium sp. Sup5 PDA-1. The sequence goes on from JPHH03000092.1 coordinate 85,570, forward strand.
CACTATTGAGCTGCAGCCTCCTCGGCACCGCTGTGTCGCCCCTAACCGCCCAGCGCAGCCCTAGTATCAAAACGTACCTCATCCCGCCATCGGTCATGTTGTGGAGCATGGTGAACAGGAGTGGAACTGGAAAACTCGTCGACCAAAATGAAGTATTTCAGGTCTTGCGAAGCTTTTCCATGGCCATTTCGTGACTTAGACCAGGTTCGCCGGTCGAGGATTCTACCCTCAACTTCAAATAATCCAGCAAACATTGATCGAGCGGCCGTGGAGGTCGGTGATGCCCTCGCTGCGTAGAAGCCTTGATGGCTTTCATAAGTTCTGCGTTACCATTACCGTCCAAAAACATTAGCCGGAGGAGGGCACGCATCGCTTGGTCCACGACATCAAATGCATTGGTCGGGTAGCTTTGGGTAAGAAAGAGGTGGAAGTCTTCGAGATAGTTGTCTTTGATTGGCCCGTCGAGGATAATATCGTGAGGGCGTCGAGGAAGTTTCGTCAAGCATCGTCCGATGGTGATAACCAACTGAACCAATTCGACTTGGCCAAGCGCCCTTTGGAATTCCCTTTTTGCAAAGTTCAGAGAGGCTTCGGGATCTAACTCGTTGTCAAGTGTATTCGGCCGGCATTGTTGTGGCACGCTTCGATCCTGACATTGCTCGGATTGACTGTCAAGAAATCGTGTTGTTGTTGCCGGTTCTTGCCCTGTCATGGAGTGGCAATTCGAAGGCCTTGTTGGCTGGGTCTGAATGTCGGAGCCGCCAAAGGCATCAATTTCTTCTATTCTGTAAGTTTTTCTTGTGGTCAGTAGTGTGGGTAGAAAGTCATAACGCAAATGGTGGCTCATGACTTACTGATAGAGGCAACCTCCATCGAGAGTGTCCATTTCCTTTCCGTGGACACGTTGCAGATGTAGACGGAAATTGTCTGCTCTTGCAGGACAGAGGAGACAAATGTACGATTTTCCAGGTTGAGAGAGCTCAAGATGCACAGTTCTAAGGTGTCGCTGAAGATCATTGTTTGAGCTAAAGCCGTTCTTCGAGCAGGCACATTCTGAATGCGGGCACTTGAAAGGCTTGGTATGAGCCCTGTAATGTTTACTGGCTTGTGTCAGCCGTGCAATTGCGAAGATCATGAACGTTGAAACTCACTTGAATTCACCCGGAGTCTTGTATATGCAAGAACATATTTCGCAACGGTAGGCCCATCGGACTGATTGAGGTTGAGGCAGAGCCGATGAAGACATAATCAATCGAGGAAAGGGCAGATGGCCTTGTCTTGAAGTAATGGCGACGAGAAAACATTGCTTGTTAACATGGAGAGTTGCTTCTTAAGATGGGGCGTTCGTGCAGCATGCTGTACGGTCACTTATGTCAGGTGACCAGCAGCTTCATCCAACCTTTCACCGGGGCGCACAGGGCGCGGCGGGTCAAGGCATCCCCACTGTCGGCGGCAGGGTGGTGTTTGTTCAGATGCAGCCTATACCTCATTCGGAGGCCCTTTTAGGGCCTCCGAATGAGGTATAGCCACCCTCCCGTGCCTGAGACCTGCAGACCAAAGTCCCG